>SKCR01047761.1:0-118054 GCA_019454045.1 Zanthoxylum bungeanum
ATGGAGACTTGGCCATCAAATTTCGTGTTCATAATTCACCCACTCGTAAATTATGATGACCACATATAATCTCGCTAAACTATGCAAATTGATGTCATTCCATACATATAATCCTCCATCACAGGCTATCAATATTATACCGGGGATATAGATAGGAACGTCAAATCCCTAAGGTATAATATAATCGACTTTCAAATTTATGATCTCAAAATAACACTCAGAACTCGCTTCAGAAGCATACTACGGTCATGGATTTACTAGATCGCAAACACGTACATGATGCCTATGCCCTGTACACAGGACTGACGGATTCTATTTGATACTCACAAGATATCATGAGCATAAGATCATACCCAACAAACATGTGGAGGTCCGATCTAAATAGATCTGTGTGACCGCCATAAAAGTGTGGAGGATGTCTTTTATATCCATAGTGATATCTTAAGTCGAATGACCATTATGCTACTCGACTCCAGAAGATTCCTATTGATGTTGGTGTACCATATATTAGGAAATCTTCGGTGAGTCGTTCAGTGTATATCAATTAAACACCTACATGTCTATATGAGTCTCCCAAGACTCATGGTTCATTGGGATAAACCATCAGACCAAGTCTTGATATACGACATATACTGGTCTCAGTGGATTTTACTAACCGACATGTGTCAGTAAATCTTGACCAGAAATTTTATTTGAGAATATATAACTTATTGTGACACTTCCCAATGTCAATTACAAACTATGTTGTAACTGCACATTATGTTGTAAATCCTAAGGTCTTTATCTAATATATACGTATCACTAAATCAGATTTAATTTCAATCTAATCGTTATTATATCGAATATGTATATAAAACCAAGAGGTGTAACTATAAATAAGTAATATTATGGAAAATGATATTGTTTGTATTTATGAAGCGGACATAAATATGAATCGGATTGGCGCTCGAGTGCCAACCCTAACAGTTATATCTACATGAGTTCATTGTATGGTCATTGGAATTATTATTTGTTTATTGCCTTAGTTATCAAAACTGTTATCGCTTACCACCTATTTTACCAATTTTGTTCTTATAATCTGTTTATGACATTATTTCACATGTTATTATTGCAATTCTGCGCTTCTGGATTACGTAGTACATCCAGTCAGACTTCCAATAATTCTAACCAGAAATAAACACATCCGACCTGAAGGGGTTTTATTGCGGAAATCCGGTAACGCAGCGGAACAGTGGAAAATCAAAATTTTCCGATTTCAAAACTTTTTCTCAGATAAATTAAATAAACTAATTTATTTAATTATCCAATTTACAAATTATGAAATATTGCACAATAAATTAAATTTTTGTGCAATTACTGAATTGCCCCTAAACCAAACATTTTGTTTATTTTATTCCTAAATTGTTCAAAATAATTTTGGATGATTGCAAATCATTACTAATATGAATTTAAAATGTCTTACACATTGAAATTCAAATTACAACATGAAACCCCAAAAATCATCATCAAGGTCGAGAGCCTCCCTAAGGCCAAAATTGTGCATTTTGTATTTTCCATGTTCAAAACATATCCAATGAAATCCAATCAACATGAGATTTTATATGTATCATATACACATCCAAATACACAACATAATGAAAACCTCCAAATTTGGAAGTGGTCTCAAACCCTAATTTTTCAATTTCTTCAAATTGGACAAATTAGACCAAATTTGTTAAATCCAATACTTCAATCATGTTTCTTCCATTAAAATCAAGCCTCACCACAATGAAACAACTATATAAAAAATATAGGTCATTTAAGAGTGGGTCAATAACTCTAGATTAGCAACAAGTTTCTCAAACTATCAAAAACATGCTTATTAACATATTAAAAGTATCCTTTGAATTTTATACATGCTCAACCCATTCCAAAACTTCCATCCTCCAAAAATAAAAATACTAAAGAATAGAAAAACATAAGAACATCACAAGATGAAGTCCACAACAAGAGGAACATTTTTCTCTCTAATGGAAGATTGGAAATACTTACTTAAATTCAAGCTTTTTCTTTGTCTCAAGCTTCCTTTTCTTTCTTTAATGGAGTTTTGGTAAAGGTTTTTGACTTAATGAAACCCTAAATGAAAAACAAAACAACATATACCAAAAAATAATAGCCATTGGCTGAATTTAGGTATAGAAAATATCTAGATATTTTCTTAATTTTTGTTTCATTTAATTAGCTTTATCAACTTGTTATATTTAATCATTACAACTTTAATAACTTTATAACAAGTCAAAAAAAGCAACTAAAGCCAATAAACAAAATATCACAACTTTAGGATATTTGTATCTTTAATTAATTTAATCATTTAACAATTAAATAATTAAACAATTATTTAAATATAAATATATTAAATATATGTATTATATTTACATTAAATATCAAATACATATATATTTATGATATAAGTCAAATATCTCAATTTGACAATTAATTAATGTGTATTTGATAAATCTAACATTAAATGCAAATACACAAAAATTACGAAATGACTATTGGGTCCCTACACATGTAATTTTCGTTTAACCTTTAAACGACTTTATAAACAATCAATATTATTTATAAATGTTTTCCTAGTGCTCTATGAGTATATTTCATTAGAGAGACTCTCTAGATTCAGGTATATCCGTCACGAAATCTAATTTCGTGTCCATAATTTATCCACCCGTAAATTATGACGATCACAGATAAACTTGCTGAATCATACAGGTCGAGGTCATGAAAAATATATAATTCCTCCGTCACAGGTATCCGGATATATCCCAGAGATATATATGTAAACGTCAAATCTCTATAGGGATTATCCCGTCGACGTCTCTATTAGCAATCTCAAAAAGAACATTTAGAACTAACTTCTAAATTATACCACAGGCCCATGGTTTTTAATCTGATTGCTAATAATATGGACTACCTATGCTTTGATACACAGAACTGACGGATCCTATCTCGATACACATAGGACACCCTGAGGATCTATCCACACCCAACGAACATGCGGAGGTCTGATCTAAATAGATCGGTGACGTGACTGCCATCTATGTGTGGAAGATGTCTCATGCGCCCACAGTGGTATCTCAAGTCGAAGAATCACAAGTGCTACTCAACCCGATAAGATTCTTATTGACGTTGGTGTACCATCCATTAAGAATCTTCGGTGATTTATTCAGTGTTTATGCGCTATAAACACCTACACGTCTATACTAGTCTCCAAGACTTATGGTTCATTGAGAAACCATTGGAATCATATATTCCAGTATACGACATGTACTGGTCTCAACAGGTTTACTATACTGACCAAGTAGTGTAAACATTGACCATGAACTGTCTGAGAATGACAACGTCATGATACAACTCAATATCAGTTGCGATGTTTTTACAACAGCATCATGACTAGTCATTCCAAGGTCATTACGTCTTTACCATATTAAAAGATATATTATATTATAGAAACTGCATATATTATTCATAATAATAACGTTTTACAGAAGTATTCATACATAATTACAACCGGGAATTGGCGCTCTGAGCACCAACCCCAACAAAAACTCCCACTTGCTCTAGTGCCAATAACGATTGTATCTAATACCCATCGACTCCACGTGTTTATCAAACAACTTCGGAGGTATGGCCTTCGTCAGCGGGTCTGCTACATTATCTTCACTCGGTACCTTGTACACGACAATATCCACTCGCGACACAATCTCTCGAATGTTGTGGTACTTGTGTTCCATATGCTTCGACTTCTGATGTGCCCTCGGTTCATTTGCTTACGCAATGGCTCTAATATTATTACAATATAACGAAATCGCATTCTCGATACTTTAGACAATATCCAATTCTCTGACAAAGTTCTTTATCCACACAGCCTCTTTTGCAGCTTCAGAAGCTGCAATATATTCCGCCTTAGTGGTGGAACTTGCTGTTGATCCCTGTTTGGAACCTTTCCAACAAACTGCACCTCCGTTAAGGGTAATTACAAATCCAGATGTAGACTTTCTATAATTGGGATCTGATTGGAAATCGGAATCCGTATACCCGTTACCTTGCAGTTCGTTTCCTCCATAAATTATTAACTTATCCTTAGTCCCTTTAAGATACTTTAGGATATGTTTAATGGCCATCCAATGGTCATTACCTGGATTGGACTGATATCGACTAGTTACGCTAACAGCGAAACTGATATCAGGTCTCGTACATAATATGGCATACATTATGCTACCCAAACACGAAGCATAAGGTTGGTTAGACATTTTAACCTTCTCATCTTCTGTTTGTGGACTCATCTTCTTTGAAAGATGAATCACATGTCTGAACGGTATGTTTGATGTCTTACAGTTACCAAAATTATACCGTTCCAAGATCTTATCTATGTACGTTGATTGGGATAACCTAATCAGCTTCCTTTGTCTATCTCTATAGAGTTTTATCCCTAAAATATAGGAAGCTTCTCCCAGGTCATTCATGGATAAATTCTTACAGAGGTACGCTTTGACGCTTTGTAACATACCTAAATCATTCCCAATGATTAAGATGTCATCAACATATAGGACTAAAAATATGACCATGCTCACACTGGCCTTCTGATACACACAGGATTCTTCTGAATTCTTGAGAAAACCATACGATCTAATAATCTCGTCGAATCGAAGATTCCAACTTCGTGAAGCTTGTTTAAGTCCATAAATGGACTTATTAAGCTTACACACCATACCCGAGTTTTCGCTGGACGCAAAACCTTCCGACTGTTCCATATAGATTTTTTCATCAAGAAATCCATTTAGAAAAGCCATTTTGACATCCATTTGCCAAATCTCATAGTCATGATACGCAACTATAGAAAGCAAAATCAGAATAGACTTAAGCATTGCTAGTGGTGAAAAAGTTTCATCGTAGTCGACGCCAGGTCGTTGCGTGTAACCTTTTGCTACCAGTCGGGCCTGTAAGTTTCAACCTTACCGTCAGACCCTCGCTTCCTCTTGTAAACCCATTTACAACCGATAGGAACAATTCCTTCGGGAAGCGGAACCAAGTCCCAACTTGATTCTCATGCATTGAGTCTATCTCGAATTTCATGGCACTTTGCCATTTCACGGAGTCGATGTCCAACATCGATTCTCTATAGGTGAAATGATCAGTCTCTTCTACTAAGAGAACATCTAGACTCTTTTCTTGTATCAAATACAAGCGTTCAGGAGGTCTAGATACCCTTTCTGACCTACGGAGTGTGTGTGTTGAAGGTCCTTCATCTACTTGAACTTCAGGTTCCTCCGTTGGTTCGTTGTTTTCAGGTTGGACTTCATCAAGTTCAACCTGTCTATGATTACCACATTCTGACAAAAATTCTACTTCTAGAAATTTTGCGAAGCGAGCTACGAACACATTTCGATGATAGGTATCATAGAACATATATCCCCTCGTATTCGAAGGATATCCGAAAAACCTAAACTTTTGCCCTCGAGGCGAAAAATTATCTTGCTGAGTCACCCTGACATAGGCAGGACAACCCCAAACCTTAATTTAACTAAGATTTGGTCTCCTACCGAACCATATCTCATACGGTGTCGTAGGAACAGCTTTTGAAGGAATATTATTCAAAAGATGTGCATCTGTTAAAAGAGAGTAGCCCCATAAGTAATAGAGCAAATATGTGAAACTCAACATTGATCGGACCATATCCAATAAAGTCCGATTTCTCCTCTTAGACACTCTATTGTGTTGTGGAGTACCTGAAGGAGTATATTGAGCGAGAATCTCATTTTCCTTCATATAATCCATGAACTCACCACTCATATATTCACCACCTCGATCAGATCAAAGGCATTTAATATATTGGCCAGTTTGTTTTTCTACTTCATTTCGGAACTCCTTGTACTTTTCAAAGGTTTCAGATTTATGTCGCATCAAATAGACATAACTGCACCGTGACAGATCATCGATAAAGGTAACGAAATACGAATAACCACTGTGAGTAGTCTGACTTAGTGGACCACATACATCAGAATGTACGGTTCCAGTAAGTTAGTGGCGCGGTGTCCAACACCAGAAAATGGGGCTTTGGTCATCTTACCCTGAATACACGATTCACAAGTTGGATAGGATTCAATGGTGAGATCTGGTATCGAACCATTCCTAACCAATTGGGTAAGGCGTTTAACGCCTATATGACCTAGTCACATATGCCAAAGTTCAGTATTATTAATTACAGGTAAACTACGTTTATTAATTCCAGTGTTTAAAATATCTTTTGAAGTTTGCAATGTATAATGACCATGCTTATTTGGACAACAAAGGATCTGAATATTACATTTATCATACAAATACAAAGAACAGTTCTTAATATTAATACGAAAGCCTTCTGTATCCAATACAAAAAGTGATATAATATTAGCTACACATCCAGGTACAAAATAACAATCATTTAACAAAAGTGTCCCTTTCAGCAAAGGGATCTCGCATACTCCCACTGCAACTGCATCCAGTGAGTCTCCACTCCCGAACCGCAACTGCATCTCTCCAGGCTTCAGTTTCCTACTTTCCTTCAGCACCTGCAACGAATTGCAAATGTGAATGAGACAAGCAGAATCTAAAATCCAGGTGGATGTAACGGCTTCACAAGCCAAAGATATATCAATAACTGGAAAAATAACGTACATGATGTCGATGCTCTCTCCCTCATCAGCTGGGCAATGTAGTCAGGACAATTCATTTTCCAGTGCCCGACTTTGCTGCAGTGATGGCATTTGTCTTCAGAAGCCCTTCTGGGCTTTGCTATCTTTTCTTGTGGTTGAGGACCGAGACCCTCTTCTTCTTCCCTTTCTTCTTCTTTCCCTTTGACCAAGTCTGGGAAGAAGCAGAAAGTGAAGTAGGTCTTGGAGGGCGAGTCGGTACTCCCTTATTGAGGTCATCTTCTGCCGTGAGCAACATCATATGTAACTCTTGGTAGGTACATATAATCCCGTTCATGTTGAAGTACATCACGAACTGGCGATAAGAAGCTGGGAGCGAACCAAGAATGACACTCCTACCGAGAATGTCATTCAGAATGAGATTATGTTGCCTCAGTTGAGCGATCAAATCGATCATTTGAAGAACATGTGGGCTAACAACTGGCCCCTCATCCAACCGCGCATGGAACGATTCCATTGCGACCTTATGAAAAAAAACTTGTTCTTGGTTCTCAAACGATTGTCTTAATCGAGTCATCATACTATACGCATCTGACATGCCATAGTATTGTTTCTTGAGCCCCGGTGAAAGCAAACTTAAGATGTATGATTTAACTATTAAATCATCATCCTTCTAAGCTTGGAAGACTTTGTGTTCTTCCGGTGTAGCATCCCCTGCCACAACAAGGGGCAGTGGACCCTCAATAACATATCCCAACTTCTCGGAGTCGAGGACAATCCTCAAATCCAATTCCCAATCGGCGAAGTTATCAGCGCCTTTGAGTTTGTTCGCATCAAGCATACGCGCAAACTGATTAGTGGATGGTACCGCCATCGCAAATCTATCATATAGATTACGAAAAATGGTTAGCAGAAATAAAGCAGTTTCATATAATATCAAAAGCATAAACTAGATCATGAATTTTTAATCTAAAAATGCCCCCCCCACTAAATCATGCAATACTGTAATCCCCAAACAGAATACAAAGATTTAATAATTAATTAAAGACAAATAGTGAAAAGTGGATCCCGCGAATATATTTCAACTCACAGCATAGGCACGGTCTCGCCTACGTATATTCATCAGGTAGACAACTCATTTGTCAATCACTCACTAGTGACTCATTGGTTTCCGGTCCTGGTCGTTTCTTGTTGTCGCTGCTAAGGCAGGCCCACAAGAAGATGTACCAAGGTTAAACTCGTCAATGATAAACTCAAGTTATTTGCGTAACCCTGACAGTTGGGGCACGTTCAGGATTCCGCTTTCGCTTGAATTCATCTAGTATCTTATATACATCCGGTATAAGTAAATCTCTATCGGCTACAACCTCACAGCAGAGGCACGGTCTCAGATGTAGTCACAGAGAAATATTCACAAACCATATTGACAAGACGGACCACATAACATGCATCAAATACATAATTACATTTAAACCTTATTAATTAGGGATTTTCCGCTAAGTGTCATACACCATAAATCTAATCAAATTAGATTAAAACATACATGTATAAAGTTAGGAAAACATGACTAAACATTGAATTTAAAGGGCTAATCATATTAGGGGGCCTAGAATCAGACTCGCTCTGATACCATTTTTGAAGGGGTTTTATATTGCGAAAATCCGGTAACGCAGCGGAACAGTGGAAAATCAAAATTTTCCGATTTCAAAAATTTTTTCTCGGATAAATTAAATAAACTAATTTATTTAATTATCCAATTTACAAATTATGAAATATTGCACAATAAATCAAATTTTTGTGCAATTACTGAATTGCCCCTAACCAAACATTTTGTTTATTTTATTCCTAAATTGTTCAAAATAATTTTGGATGATTCCAAATCATTACTAATCTGAATTTAACAAGTCTTACATATTGAAATTCAAATTACAACATGAAACCCCAAAAATCATCAAGGCCGAGAGCCTCCATAAGGCCAAAATTGTGCATTTTGTATTTTCCATGTTCAAAACACATTCAAATGAAATCCAATCAACCCCGTAAATTATGACGGCCACAGATAAACTCACTGAATCATACAGGTTGAGGTCATGGAAAATGTATAATTCCTCCGTCACAGGTATCCGGATAAATCCCAGAGATATATATGTTAAAGTCAAATCTCTATATGGATTATCCAGTCGACTATTCTATTAGCAATCTCAAAAAGAACATTTAGAACTAACTTATAAATTGTACCACGGGCCCATGGTTTTTATCTGATTGCTAATCATATGGACTACCTATGGCTATGATACACAGAACAGACGAATCCTATCTCGATACACACAGGACACCCTAAGGATCTATCCACACCCAACGAACAGGCGGAGGTCTGATCTAAATAGATCGGTGACGTGACTGCCATCTATGTGTGGAAGATGTCTCATGCGCCCACAGTGGTATCTCAAGTCGAAGAATCACAAGTGCTACTTAACCTGATAAGATTCTTATTGAGATTGGTGTACCATCCATTAAGAATCTTCGATGAGTCGTTCAATGTTTATCCGCTATAAATACCTACACGTCTATACTAGTCTCCAAGACTTATGGTTCATTGAGAAACCATTGGAATCATATATTCCAGTATACGACATGTACCGGTCTCAACTGGTTTACTATACTGACCAAGTAGTGTAAACCTTGACCATGAACTGTCTGAGAATGACAACGTCATGATACAACTCAATGTCAGTTGCGACGCTTTTGTAACAACATCATGACTAGTCATTACATCTTTACCATATTAAAAGATATATTATATTATAGAAATTGCATATATTATTCATAATAATAACGTTTTACAGAAGTATTTATAAAGAATTACAACCGGGAATTGGCGCTCTGAGCACCAACCCCAACACGACCGACCATGGCCATGTCTGGACCGGCCATCGATGCATGCTTTAGCCTGTTTAATACTATCTTATTATTACTGTAATAGTTTTTTACATTTGAACTTATTTATTTATTACTTTCCGGTTTGCTTAATTGCATGTTATATTAATCGTATTGCATAATACTGCATTATAAGATGTGGTGATACCTCTTTTGAACCTAAATATTATACTGACATTAGTAAGAGACCATTCTGAAACCCAAAAGAGTTTAAGGTCAGACCTTGCGAGAGATGTAGTGCGGTCTTAAATCATTCCCGGTGTCACATACCGGGTGGTGACTCTTTTATTCTCCGATTAGTTACACTATGGGACTATCCGTGCTCTCTACGGGCTGCGAGCCTAATAATGTCGTGGTTGCTAACGTCATAAGCATAGTGGTAAACCTCATTTCACTTCTATAGATGAAGACTACACTATGTCCATTTGGTTGATCGAACCCTTGGGTGGGGAGACCTAGTTATAGGCAAGCCGTATCCTTTAGTATAAAAAAAGGTTCGTTCATTGGTCGATTGAACTCTTGGATGGGGAGACCTAATTATGAACAATATTTCACCGATAAGAGCCTAAGCTTGAACTCTTAATAAGCCCACATGAAATCCAATAGTTATTTTGCTATGACTATGCCTCTTTAATGTTTGTGATTGGGCCATAACCATTTGAAGTCATTTGATCATTTTTACCATGAGATGTGAACTTGTGGGCCTTTTCAACTGGGACAAGTTTGCATTTCATGATAATTGAGGCACATACTTTTAAATGTCAATGAGCTACCATGTTGTAAACCTTGTTGGGCCTAAAATGTCTAGTTATGATCCAAAAATACCTAAAGCATAAGTTTGATACTCGTACTGGCTTTCATATAGAACTGTATAAATTGTTTTGGTCCATTTGGAAATTCCTAAATGTCTTAAGCCCATCCCCAAATAACCGTGATTACCAAAGTTTCAAATCATTATTTTTATACAATGGCACAATGCTCATATTAGGCTTAGTCATTTTTTTACAAATGTGCGGCCTTCTTCTTTTAATGATGGATCGGAACCAAAGTAGACAAAGTTTACCTTTTAGTATAGGAGATAACGAGTTTATGTATCCCACATTGGTGCATAAGCTAATCCAAACCTAGAGAAGATATTGGACTTACCACCGGCTCGGGAGAAATAAGGTTGGAAGGATGTATGCCGATGAATGAGCATCCCATAAATGACATGCATCGCATGCATACATGCATCAATACTAACCCATTTTGGTTGTATCCATCATAGCGGTGCAGTGGTTAGAGAACAAGGCATATTAGTTAAGAAATAACTCGAAATCACAGAAATGGCCAACAATGACAATTCCCGCATTACCAGTTGGAGACACCTGTGACCAAGATGGCAGAATAGTAACAGACTTTAGCTGATACTATTACTAACTTGACGATAATAGAAACAACACCTCGAGCGGTAGGGGCCGAGACTAGTGAGAGGAGGCATGAAGGGCCCGAGAATAGGACGACTCAAGAAATCATTATCTTGGATGATGATGACATGGTTGGATATGCTCTAGGCAAATGGCCAAATCCCAAACTGAGGCAGAGTTTCTAGAATTTAAAGAAGCAGATGGAGATGGTTGCCCGAAAAATGAAATACAAACATGAAGATCTGTTAGACTACAATGCAATGGCATTCAAGGATCATCTGCCTTCACAATTCAAAATGCCAAAAATGGTGAAATTCAACAAAAATGGAGACCCTAAAGTACACCTCCGACAGTATATGTCCTTGATGAGTTCCACTGTTTATCTCAATGCCAGGTTCAGAAGATGTTTGGGATGTCACTAGAAGAAGCACCTGTGGTATGGTACCATAACCTGGAGAAAAAAGTAAAAGATGATTGGAAGCCACTAGCGAAATCCTTCCAGACCCAGTAATGTCACAGACATAGAAATAGACTTGTTGTTCCATGACCTAGAGAACACGAACAGAACCTAGAAGAGAACTTTAAAAATATGTTGATCTCTGGAGAAGCCATCTTCCAAAAATAAAAACAAGGCCCTCGGAGAAGGACCAAATCAAGATACTAATCAATGGCACCAAGCCCCATATTTGTAATAAATTGAGGAGGATGACCTCAATGATTTCTGAGTTTAGGTAATTTAGAGAATTGTCATGGACATAGAGGAAGAAGAGACCGAAAACAAAAACTTTTATAGCCAAGTAGAAGACTACTGAGGAACCTTCTGGAGCCAAAGCCACCCTTGTTGAGATTGCCGCTATCTGAAACAAGAGATTTTCCAACTTTAGCAGACCTGTGCCAAAAATATTTGAAACAGTGAGAATACAAAGTGTAGACACTGCATTCTTGCATATAGCCCGATGATGAGTCTCTTATGGGAACACACCTGAAATATTTAGAAACATTATAAGGTTCAATACTGGAAGAGAAAGATGTTGGGGGCGGATGTGGGACCCCCAGGGTCGGATCGATGCCCCGCGCAGCCAAATGGGTCTAACCCGTGGATAACAAATATGGTGTATTTTAAAATTTTATTGAATACTATATTCCATTACGAGTGTATAGGGAAAACCAGGAATGAATCAAAGTCTGGGAAAAAATAAATTGAGATAAAAATTGGATCTAGCACACCCAGTATTGGCTTAGCGCGCGTGCGTTCGAGCTATGTGCTTGCATACTTAGCAAGCATGCAATAAGCGCAGCAGTGAACTATTCTCATATTTTTTTTTAAATTTTAAAAACCTTCAACACTTTTAAACACACCCAAAATAATTTTAATTTCAAAACCAACATCAACACATGTTGTATAACAAACACACACACACACATATATAAATTCTAAATATGTATATGTATTTCTTTTAATCAAAACACTAACCAAAATAGAATAATACAATGAAATGATTCATGAACAATTCTACATTACCAAAAAGTGGTCAAGTGATTCTAGAATGGTAGCCATAACTTCAAGCTATTATCTATAGTTCCAAACTCTAATTTTATGTTTATGTAACGTAAATATTTTAGCCAAATCACAAGCATATCGTGTTTATGCTTTCAAAGCATCCATACTAATTCATTAGCCTAATTTCAATATCAAGTTATGTTATCATGTATCTAATACATAATACATCACTATATATTTTACTAATGATAACTCACTAATGAAAATATAGCTTTAGAGAAGATCAAACTCACCTAGTAAGCTTGATTTCAAGATCCAATCTTTTTCACCTTGTTGAAATGTTGTAGAGAACTTTCAAAGTTAGCAAGCTTGACTCTAAGATCCAATCTTGATTCCAATGCTAGCAAGCTTCATTCCAAGATTCAATCTTGATTTCTCATTGCTGAAATGTTGTAGAGAACTTACAAAGCTTCTCTAAATATTTCTTTTACTTAGGCTAATATTTCTAATTCTTGCTTATTTTAGCATTCTCAAGCTTAATTTCTTAAACTTTTTCTTAATCAAAAACTTACTTAAGCTTGCATTTTATAGCAAAACTTATGCAATTTTTAATTAATAAAATTTCTAATCAACTTTTAGGTGGGCTTAATCTAATTTGTCCAATATGTATAATTAGGTGTGACTAATCACATTTCTTTACCACTTTGATTTAATCCATTAAAATAAATATAAAATTTAATTAATGGATTAGTTAAATGTCTACCACTTTGATTTAATCCAATTAAATCAAGCCAAATATATCTATTATTACATATTTTTAATTAACAAAATATCCTCCAATGGAAGAGATATTTATGAAATTACAACAACCCTTGTGTGATTTTAGATTAATCCAATTAATCCAATTAGGTCAAAGTAAATAATTAATGTTATCCAATAACACTTAATTATTTTAGTTGATAGTTATAATATCAAATATTATTATTACCAAATATTATCGGCTACCTGTGGGAACACAGCTACCTGGGCGACGCTGTTCTAGGCTCGCGGCCTAGTTGGGAAGTACTAAATAACATGAAGTCGCCACCCCTGTTGAACCGGGACAAAGATTTTAGGCCGCACTCACCCCTCGCAAGGGAAGGCCTCAAACCGTTGGGTTCGGAATGGTCCCTTACTTATGTCACTTTAATGAAAGGATTTATGTGATAATTTAATCAAGCTTAAGTAACACTTATTTCCAAGAGTATCATGCTTCTAAATTCTCATATGCGAAATAAAACTTATGCACAACATTTCACATATATCTCACATCTAAAATTGCATGCTTAAAAATATATCAAAGTAGCAACGAACATACAACTTCATTTGCATATTACATTCAAGAAAACACAAGCACACATATTAACCATACAAGCACACATATGGGCACTTTTCCAAGTGGTACGTGGAATTGTATCCCAAGTACAGACCGCACTACCGTCCATTAGGAATCGGCTACGGAATTTACGTCTGGGTTTCCATCCGATATACCGCAAGAAATAATACTCAAATGTTATCATGACATAAGCAGGAATTGTAATACATTAAACACGTTCATATTCATACATGTGGGGATAGCTACTAGGAAAACTATGCGTTAAATCTAATGGAGATGACTCAATTCAGTGGGTGCACGTTCGCGTAGCGTTCGAGAACGCGTGTGAATGGTAAACAGAAGGTTCACATTCGTGTAGCGTCCGAGAACGCGTTCGAACGGGACCAGACCTGATGCATTATGAAACTAAGACAGTGTGTGTACGTTCGCGTAGCGTTCGTGAACGCGTGCGAACGGTAAACAGAAGGTTCGCGTTCGTGTAAGTCCGAGAATGCGTTCGAACGGAACCAGACCTGATGCATTAAAAAAACTAAGATAGTGTGTGTACGTTCGCGTAGCATTCGTGAACACGTGCGAACGGTAAACAGAAGGTTCGCGTTCATGTAGCGTCCGAGAATGTGTTCGAACGGAACCAGACCTGATGCATTATGAAACCAAGACAGTGTGTGTATGTTCGCGTAGCGTTCGTGAAGACGCGTGCGAACGGTAAACAGAAGGTTCACGTTCGTGTAGCGTCCGAGAACGCGTTCGAACGGAACCAGACCTGATGCATTATGAGCACAAAGAATAAATGACAACGTCAAATTCAATATGTCCGATCAAATGTATCTCGCATTCGACTGAACATACATCAAACGGCGCGGCAAAGCATCGTGGTAAGGGGCTTTAACCCCTCCCCATAGGGGATTTCACATCACACTTACTAAGCCCATGCGCTCGACTGAATCATGCATACAAAGAATTAAAAGCAATAATATTAAACATAGTGTGCCCGATTAGAACGTATCTTGTATCCAACCGAACACACATGAACGGTGCGGCAAAGCATCGTGGTAAAGGGCTTTAGCCCCTCCCCATAGGGGATCTCACATCACACTTACTAAGCCCATGCGCTCGATTGAATCATGCATACGAAAATAAGACACATCATATCAAACTAAGTATGCTCGATTGAACGTATCTCGCATTCAACCGAACACACATCAATCGTGCGGCAGAGCATCGTGGTGAAGGATTTTAACCCCTCCAATTAGGGGACCTTTCATCGCACTTACTAAGCCCATGCACTCGATCGTATCATACGGGAATAAGCAACATACGGAATTTAAATGACGAGAAATAATAAACCAAAGCAACACAAAACAAGAGAATGTGCCGTTTACTCAAGTGGTACGTGGAGTTGTGTCCCAAGTACAGATCGCACTACCGTCCATTCGGATTCGGCTACGGAATTTACGTCTGGGTTTCCATCCTATATACCACAAGAGACGACACTCTTTTCATTCATCCAATACCCACAACACACATCATACACACAACAAATGCCACAAATACAGAAAATATAATCAAAATAAATGACCAGAATTAAATAAGAATAAGTGTGAAAGATACCCTCAGGTCTAACCTTTTAAGCTGTCTCTCGGACTCGCGTTTCACGAAGATCGGAAGGGGGTAAAGCTCCGCAACTTTTCTGGTTCACTGGTTTGCCTCTTCCTTCCTTCGCTGTTCGGCCGCTCAAGCTACTGTTCCGCCTCCGTTTTGCTGCTGCTTCCTTGTGGTTTTGCTGCCGTTTCCTCTGTGTCCTCTGTTTACTATTTGTGGACTGTTTTGATGTTCTTGATGGACTGTTCTGTGTGTTCTTTTTGGTGTGGTTTTTTGTGTGGTTATTTCAAGGATTGTAAGTGTCTTTTATGTTATGACTGTTTTAAGAGATTTTAGGGACTGTTTTGGGAGTGATTTAGGCTGCTGTGTTTTGTGTGATTTTCGGTGATGTGTGGAGGTTTAAAGGGGGTGATTTTTGGTGGTGATTAGGGGTTGTTTTGGTGCTTGTAGTTTCAGTGATGTGTAGGGGAAGGATGAAGGAGTGATTTTTGTGATGTCTAATATTTCTTGTATGAATTGTATGTCTGAGCTAGAGAGATTCGAGAGAGGGGGTGGCTAGGCTAGGGGTTGTTTATATATAGAAGGGCTAGGGCTTCACCTTGTCTCACAAGGAAGGGATTTTTGTTTCCAATTAGGAGAGATGGGAAAGGTATATACAAGATTGAGGGGGGACAAAATATTTTAAATTAGGAAGTCACTAATCTAAATTGGTGGATATCTTATTGAATTAGGAAGTCAACTATTTTAAATTGGTAGATGTCTTATTAGAGTAGAGGTCAAATATTTGATTAGCTTTGATTAGGTATGATTATATTTTGGGTTTTATTAATTGGTAAATGATTTAAATATTTTATTTAATATTTAATGTCTAATTTAATTAATTGGGATGTGTTTTATGGGCTTTGGGGGCTAAATGGGCTGGGGTGCGAGGCGAGCAGCAAAACCAGAACACCGACTCCGTTCGAACGCCAATTAGAATGTGGCACGAACGTCCGCAATCTGCATGAGGTTCGAACGAAGTAACGAACGCAGCACCAACGAAGACAGTGAACTTGTGGAATGAACTTGATGACATACTTATTCCGAATTTCCCCTTCCGACCTCCGTTTCCCGCAATATCCTTAGCTAAAAAGGTAGTGCCTCCAATTGAGACTCATCATCGGTTTTCACATGCGAAAATGCAATGCCTACAGTCGCCCCCACTTTGATGGGACTTGTGCAGTGGGTGACTTTGAACAATCCTATCAAAGTTATACAATGCATTTTTATTTACCTGGCTCGGCTACCGCCTCGATTGAGTTGGTACTGCACGCAGCGGACCTCGATCCTGGGATGCGTCCCAATAATTGCAACTGACAACGGGGGCACCTTGACCCTGGGCACCTTGACCAACACCGCTGACTATAGGGACCTCGCCCTAGAACTGATGATGTAGTGGGCACCTCGACCCTGGGCACCTCGACCCGGAACTACAACTGACAACTGGGGCACCTCGACCCTGGGCACCTCGACCCAACACCGCTGACTATAGGGACCTCGCCCTCGAACTGATGATGTAGTGGGCACCCCTCGACCCTGGGCACCTCGACCCGGAACTACACACTTACAACGGGGGCACCTCGACCCTGGGCACCTCGACCCAACACCGCTGACTATAGGGACCTCGTCCTCGAACTGATGATGTAGTGGGCAACCTCGACCCGAACGAACAACTGACAACGGGGGCACCTCGACCCAACACCACTGACTATAGGGACCTCGCCCTCGAACTGATGATGTGTCTCCATACCTGGAGATGACATAAATGGGGCCTCGCCCCCAAGCCGATATGGCCTCGCCCCTTGGGACTCATCCCAAAAACTGAAATTGCGTTGACGTTGTTTTGGCTCATTCCTGCCGCTTTCTTCTTTCTTTGAACCTGCGAACACAAAACGAAACAAACACAAAGAGAATGCAATGTGTACGTGTATGCATGAATGATTTTCCTATTCCGTTGGGTTAGATCTTCTGCCGATTCTCGTGGTGACTGCTTAGTCTTCTCTCCCTCAGGCAAAGTATTGCTTCAATCTGTCTACGTTGATCGGCTCGGTGAACTCGTTTCCTTCCAAGTCTGACAGCTTTACTGCTCCATTTCCCATTACCTTCTACATTATGTAAGGTCCTTCCCAGTTAGGTCTGATTTTTCCTCTCGGATCTGTAGTCGACGGCCTCGACTGCTTAAGTTCCAAATCACCCTTTCTGATCTTGGTGGGGCGTACTTTCTTGTTGAATGCCCGAGCTAGTCTCTTCTGATACAACTGCATGTGATACAAAGACTTCGTTCTCTTCTCATCCAATAGTGCTAACTGCTCAAACCTCTGTGCGGCCCATTCCTGTTCCGGTAACTCTGCCTCTGCTAATACCCTCATAGACTGTATTTCCACTTCTACTGGCAATACTGCTTCCATTCCATAGACCAAAGAGTAAGGTGTGGCCCCTGTTTCTGTTCTTACTGATGTCATGTACCCCCACAAAGCATACGGTAATTTCTCGGCCCAATCTCTACAATTTTCTGTCATCTTGGCTAAAATTGTCTTTATAGTCTTGTTGGCTGCCTCAACTGCCCCATTTACCTGCGGCTTGTACGGTGATGACTTGTGGTGGCCTATCCCATACTTCTGTAACATTGCCTTCGTCTCTCCTTGAAACTGGACCCCGTTGTCTGTCACTACATGATGCGGCATACCATACCGACAAATGAGGTTCCGAGCTATAAACTTTTCCATTTGTTTTGCTGTAACATTACGGAATGATTCGGCTTCCACCCACTTCGAGAAGTAATCTACTGCCACTACTATGAAGCGATGCCCATTTGATGTATTTGGTCGAATTCCCCAATCATATCAATCAATCATCCCCCATGCTGAAAAGGCCATGGCTCTGACAACCCTTGCAATTCTGTGTGTGGTAAGTGATTCAAATTACCATGTGCTTGACAGTCATGACATGCTTTACCATCTTCGCGCAGTCTGCTTCCATGGTTGACCAATAAAAACCTTGTCTCACTATCTTGCGGGACAGATTCAACCCATTCATGTGCGGACCACATACCCCGGCGTGTATTTCTTCCATTACATGCTGAGCTTCTTCCTTTCCCAAACACTTCAACTGAATACCGTTTGCCTGCCTCTTGTACAGTTCCCCTTTCAAAGTCACATACTGGGAAGCTAACTTCTGAATGGCTATTCTGTCTTTTCTGCCCGCCCCCTCCGGGAATTCACCATGTTCCAGATACCTCTGAATGTCATAATACCAAGGTTTACCGTCGTCAACTCAACTTCCAGAATTCTTTCTGTCTCATAACAGTTTACTTACTTGCTGTTGTCAGTATCAACGGTTTCATCACTAACTTTTCTGGATTTTCCCAAGTCGCTGCTAGTGTAGCCAATGCATCTGCCATCTGATTCTCTTCTCTCGGTAAGTGTTGAAACTTACACTCGGGGATAACCTGTGCCAATTTTCTGAGGTGAAAAAGATAAGGCTTCAACCGTTCCTCTTTCAATTCCCATTCTCCTCGCATTTGCTGGACTACCAACATAGAATCTCCGTAGATTTCCACACTCCCGGCCTTCAAGGCTATCAATGCTGTCAAACCAAAAGCACATGCTTCATACTCGGCCATGTTGTTAGTCACTCTGAATGTCAACCTCTTGGCCAAAGGCAAAGTCTCTCCCTCAGGGGTCACTATCACGATCTCGATTCCGGCTCCCTTGTAATTCACTGCCCCGTCAAAATACATCTTCTATCTCTGAACTGTTATTGCTTGGATCTCTTCGTCTGGAAACTCAAACTTATACTGATCCCCCTCAACCCCTCCAACAGGTTGCAATGCCAGAAACTCTGCTACTGCTCGCCCCTTGATCACTTGGAGGTGAGATACTCAATGTCAAACTCTGTCAACAATACCAACCATCAGCCCAACTTTCCCACTAGTGAAGGCACTGAATGAAGATATTTCAGAGGATTCTCCTTTGCCACCACCTGAATCTTGTAGGACTGGAAATAATGCCGCAACTTTCTGGAAGCCCATACCACTGCAAGACATATCTTCTCAACCTCCTGATATCGAGCTTCATACGGGAGCATCTTCTTACTCAGATAATAAACTGCATGTTCTACCCCTGTCTCATCTGCCTGCACCATCATACCCCCCAATGCTTCTGATTTTATAGCCAAATACAATATCAAAGGTCTACCCGGCCTCGGAGGTTTCAATACAGGTGGCTTCACCAAGTACTCTCTGATTCTGTCGAAGGCGGTCTGACACTGTTCATTCCATCTCACTGGCTGATCTTTTCTCAACAGCTTGAAGATAGGCTCACATACCGATGTCAACTTGGCAATAAACCGACTGATGTACTGAATCTTCCCCAAGAATGCTCTAACTTCCTTTTCTGTCTTCGGTGCAGGCATTTCTGTGATTGCCTTGATCTTTTCGGAGTCCACCTCTATTCCACCCATTCCCACTGTATGACCAAGCAATTTCCCTGATGTCACCCCAAACACACATTTCTTGGGGTTAAGCCGCAGGTTATATCTGTCAACTCTCTGAAGGAACCTTTCCAATGCCCCAATATGCCCAACTCTTGTCTCTGATTTCACCATCATGTCATCCACATACACCTCAATCTCTTTGTGCATCAAGTCATGGAAAAGTGTAGTGGCCATCCGCTGATAAGTAGCTCTTGCGTTCTTAAGCCCAAATGGCATTACCTTGTAACAATAGGTGCCCCACTCGGTAACAAATGTTGTCTTATGTTTATCTTCCTCAGCCATGAGAACCTGATTGTAACCTGAAAACCCATCTGCAAACGAATACATAGCGGATAAAGCCACGCTATCAACCAGAACATCTATATGCGGCAAAGGGAAATCATCTTCGGACAAGCTTTATTGAGATCTCTGTAGTCTACACACATTCTGACCTTCCCATCTTTCTTCGGTACCGGTACGATTTGTTAGCCAACCATTCAGGATACTTTACTACTTCCAGGAACCCCACATCTATCTGTTTCTTAACTTCCTCTCTGACTTTCTCAGCCCATTCTGGTCTCATCCGTCTGAGTTTCTGTTTTACTGGCCTCATATTCGGATAAGTTGGTATTGTGTGCTGGGCAATGTTTCTGTCTACCCCAGGCATGTCCTCATAGGACCAAGCAAATACTTTGGCATATCTGACCAACACTTCTTCTAGTTTCTCCTCTCTTCGGAGGTTACTTCACTTGCAATCAAAATTTCTTTGGGGTTCTCAAGTGTACCCAAGTTAAATGCCATAGTTCTGGCTGAACTGATGTCAAATATGCTTGATTCATGCAGAGTAAACGGAAATGACTCAGGCAAGTAAGCAAAAGAAATGTCTTTATTATTGGATAATGTGGAAGTACATTCAAACAAATCAGGAAGGTAAATGTCTTCATCATCTATAGACACTTATTCTTTTGCAATTAGGTCTTCCTCAGGCTTCTCATCCTCTTCCAGAGTCAGGCTCTCTAACTTCATCAATTCTTCTTCCCAAATCTCTGCTTCCACAGCTTTTCCAGTCAGTGGCTTCTCACCCAACAAATCCTGGAAGATCTCAAACCCAGGTACCACAATCCCATTAACTTCCACAGGTTCAGGCTTCCTTGATATCCTGAAGCTTTCACAAAGCACTCCATCAGTCTCAGGCCCTTTTTCTTGACCTTTGGCTTTTTCTTCGTCAGATTTGTACCCCAACCCTTCCGAGTAGTCTGTCCTCTGAAATCCGGCAATTTTGAATCTTTTCCCAGCTCAAACTTCATCTTCTCCATAATCCTAGCCACCCTAGGATCCACCCATTCCTCGAAAGTAGCTGACACCTGAAACCTCGTGAAAGGTTGTATCTCCAAGGTAGCCACGGCATTATCTAACTCAGCCCGGATGGTAACACTTCTCCCTCATACGGGAATTTGATCATCTGATGCAAAGTGGAAGGCACACCCCCAAGTTTGTGAAACCAAGGCCTTCCCAACAATAAGGCAAAAGTGGCTGGGATGTCCAGCACTGTGAATTCAACCTCATCTTCAATCGGCCCTACCTGAACATAGCCGCAAAGGTACCCTCAACTCCCCTTTTACTGTCATCATAAGCTTAATAGTGATACTGGAGGGGTCCAAGTCTGTTGCTTTCATGCCCAATCTTGCCAGAATTTTCAAAGGGCACACATTGATGGATGAACCGTCATCCACCATCACACATGAAGTTTTATTGCCCCTCACCTCGGCCCTGATAAATAGAGGTCTGTTATGATTCTTCCCTCCATCGGGAGTTCATCCTCAGAAAAGGATATCTGCAAAGCTTCTTTCTGAACCGAACCCAACAAACATTGCGGGGTGGCATCCTCCGGTACCACAATCTTACTCAAGGCCTCAACCATAGCCTGCCTATGCTCCGAGATGCACATAACAGTTCCCAGATACTCACTTGTGCTCTAGTCTTCCTCAATTGCCTCAGCACTACATCCCCTTCAGTATTTTCTGCAGTCTCAACCACTTCTCCACCATCTGTCAAAGCTTCCTTACCCTTTTCCGCCATATCATTGTAAAAACGACCGCTATGTGTCATTCCCCTTACTTTCTCCTCATCACACTGCTAGAGAAATCAAGCCAAAAGTTTTTCTCTGCTCAAACTCATCCTCACTAGTACTATCCCAGATTCCCAGGCAAAAGGCTTGAGGGTGAAAGGATTTCAGGACAAGGTCTTCTGGGAGGCCAGAATTGATCATGTAGGCTGGTGGTGGTACGACACGGTAGTTGGGTAAGGGGTTTCTGTGTGTGTCAGGCTGTTCTGTTTCTGGGTTGGGTATTTTTTTGGAGTCTATCAGGTCTTGGATTTCATGGCGAAGTCGGGCGCAGTTGTCGGTGTCATGGCCCTTTTGTTGGTGGAAGTGGCAGTAAAGGCTTAGGTTATAATGTGATGGTAGGGGATTGGGTAATGGTTTGGTATCCAAGGGTTTTAAGAGCCCTTGCCTCTTCAATTTCTCCAGCACCTTAGACAGGGGCCTTCCCAAGTTGGAAAACTGCCTATTCCGGATAGCGGCAATTTCAGCAGAAACGGGCTTTGTTCCCGATGTTCCCCCAATGGGCCTCCTGTTCAGACCATAGAATTTTCTATTCTCGGCCTCTTCTTCCTCAATATCCATGACAGTTTCCCTCAACTGCCGAAAGTCTGCAATCATGGAGGTCATCCTCCTCAACTTGCCGTAAATGGAGGGCTTGGTGCCCTTGATAATCATCTTGATCTGATCCTTCTCCGAAGGCCTAGTCTGCATTTTCAATAACTGACCCCTCCACTGGTCCACATACTCCTTAAAACTCTCCTCCACTTTCTGCTTAACATTCTCCAGATCACGGAGTGACAGATCGATCTCCAAGTCAGTGACATATTGCTTCAGGAAAGCATCGGCCAACTCCCTCCAATCTTCCTTTACTTTCTTCTCCAAACTGTGGTACCATACCACGAGAGCTCCTTCAAGCGACATTCCAAACATTTTCTGTACCTGGCGCTGAGATAAGCCAACTGAACTCATGACTGATACAAACTGTCGGAGATGCACCCTCGGATCCCCATTCCCGTTGAACTTAGCCATATCCGGCATTTTGAATTGTGCCGGCAACTGTTCCTCAAAAGTCAATGTGTAATCCAGCAATCCATTCACATCCTCATCTTACCCCATCTTGCGGGTAACCGACTCAACCTGATCCCGAAGTTTCTGTAACTCTGCCTGAGACCCAGATACTCTGCCCGCTACATACTCTGCCATATGATCAAAAGTGGGGGTATCATCCCCCAATCTGTTCGGAGGTTCCTCTTGCCTTGCATCCCCAGAACTACCCCCAGCACAAGACCCGGCTATACCAGCCACAGCAGTAGTCAAAGCCTGCAACTGTTCAGTGACTTTGGCGAGACTGTTCTCTAACTGATCCATACGGGACACCTCATTAACGGATTCACTCATACTTGTTCTTTTAGTGAGCCTTGTCCCTTCTCTAACCCAAACGGTATCTATGTTATCTTTTTAAGAGATAGATGGTGTTAACATGATATATGTATGCATGAGGTGCATGAGATGCATGTGACATATATAACATACTAAATCAATTTGAAATTTTCAAACAAATCGGCCCGCTACCATTTTAGAATCTTTCGGGCTAATTGTCATAGGAGTGAACCCATTCCAGTTTAAATGGCCCAACGAGTTCACATCTTATGACGAGAAGCCCAACTAAATCCAAATGATAATGTTCCGAACACAAGCACAAGGTGGCCCATCAACACTTAGACGCCTTTGGCCCAATAGTCATGGAATACGTCCTTGTCCCAGTTTAAATGGCCCAACAAGCCCATATCCCATGACAAATGGTCCAAATGGATCCAAACGACGATGTTCCCAAACACAAGCATAGAAGAGAGATAATGCAAACATAACATAATAATTTTTATATAATGGCCCATCAACATTTCAGAAGCCTTGGGCCTAATAGTCATACGATACGAACTTGCCCCAGTTTAAATGGCCCAGCAAGCCCACATTTTTGACAATAGTCCAACTGCATCCAAATGAGGATGGTCCATAAGCACATTCTCAAGGAAATAATTGTTACTTTAACTATACAAACCGGTCTATGGGTGGATTTGCAAGAGTATGGACAAAGGCTCTCACCGGCGAAGGATAGCCCACAACTAGGTCTCCCCCCTCAAAGGTTCAAGTGACCAAGTGAGCGCATCCCTTTTTATACACTAAGGTACGTGCCAATGAGCTATGGTGTGTGACGGACTGTCAAATGGATTTCCCGTTGTAGATTCCCCAGAGGGAAGGTGGAGCGAGGCTCACTTAAGTACCCAAAGCCTCTTAGGCTCTTATCGCTTGGTGTCAGGAATAAACAACGAGTCCTCCAAATTAGTCCATCACAAAGGCTACGAGTAGATGGCCATATAGGTGTCCTCACAGCTTTTCCTTCTAGAAAGGTAGTGAGTGAAGGAAGACACCAAACCATTACCTAGCCTCAAAGTGCCCTTGATTAAACCCCCACTTTATCCACTATAGACATGGCCAATTAAAACATAAATCCAAACATTACAAGACAATTCTCTATCCCCAGTGGAGTCGCCAGACTGTGGGAACACAGCTACCTGGGCGACGCTGTTCTAGGCTCGCGGCCTAGTTGGGAAGTACTAAATAACATGGAGTCGCCACCCGGTGTGAACCGGGACAAAGATTTAAGGCCGCACTCACCCCTCGCAAGGGAAGGCCTCAAACCGTTGGGTTCGGAATGGTCCCTTACTTATGTCACTTGTAATGAAAGGATTTATGTGATAATTTAATCAAGCTTAAGTAACACTTATTTCCAAGAGTATCATGCTTCTAAATTCTTATATGCGAAATAAAACTTATGCACACATTTCACATATATCTCACATCTAAAATTGCATGCTTAAAAAGGTTTGGAGATCGTTGGAGCTCGGTATGTGATTATCATCATTTTGGGGGTGTAAATGATAGAATTGGAAAGTTTTGGACATAATTGTAAATTTGCATAATTAAGAGGGTAAAATTGTAAATTCTGCTAATTAGGGGTTAAATAGTAATGTTTACGAATTGTAGGACTATTTGAGCTTATTAGAAAAGTTTAGGGGCTAAAACGGAAATTTAGAAACTTTAGGGGTAAAATCGTAATTTTGGATAATTGAGGGACCTTATCGTAATTTTACATTTTTCAGATTCTTGGCGAGGATATAGATTTATTCAGAGCTTTTGCATGGATAGAGGTAAGTACACTCTGTGGTGATTCTCTTAACATTTGTTTGATGATTGATGGTTGTTGTGAGAGTTGGTATATATATTAATATATATTGGCATAATTATATATATATATATATATATATATTGATATATATATATATATATATATATATATATATATATATATATATATATTTTACATTTGTGAGATATTATATTGAGATATTAAAAGCATGATAATATGAAATCGTGATTGTTGAGATGAGATTGATTGGATTGGATGCGAGATGTGATTGTATTGGATGATGTGTGTTGTTGTGTTATGCAGCCGGGTTTTGTATAATAGTGGTCGGATTTGAGATGATGTGATGATACATCAGATGGTATGAGATGATATAAAACCTTGGGAGTTGTGATGAGATACTCTCCCATTGTTTTTATTGATTTGGGGGTATACGGGGACTCCCCCTTGGTTATATTTCACTCACATTTTGCGAGTTGATATGGTTGGAAACCTTGGGAGTTGTGATGAGGTACTCTCCCATTGGTTTCAATCCTCTGTTATACTAAACCCGGATTAGCAACCATGTTTGATGGATGTTTGTATTGTTGTGGGATGATTGTTTGAGATGATATTATAATATATGCTATTTTCATATATTATATCATGTGTATATATATATATATATATATATATATATATATAACCTTATTTTGTTGGTGAGGTCTTGTTGAGAGAATGAGTGTTTACTTGCTGAGCTTTTTAAGCTCATTCCCCTCTTCCCCCAAACATTTCAGGTAGTTCGCGAGAATAGCAGGAGCAGTACCAGATTGGGATCCACGTGCCACAGTTGTATTTTCGGGTTGGTCTAGACATTCGAGTCGTCATTTTCATTTTTTTTTAAGTCTTGTGTTGTAAACCATAAAGGTTGTGTGTACTTTATGAGATTGTAATTTGTGATGTATTATTTGTGTGTTTTAAATTGGTTGATTTGGCATATAGAGTGCTCGAGCTGAAGTTGATCGCAGACCTCTTTCTAGGGTTGGGCCCGCCCTAGGGAGGGGGTCGTGACATTTAGTGTCGAAAAATATTGACGCTAAAAGAAACCATTTTGATGTCAAAGGTTATTAGCGTCGGAAATTTTCGACGCTGAAATATGGACGAGAAAGACATTTAGCGTCGAAATAAAAAATTTCGACGCTAAAGTATAACATTTTGCATCAAAAAAGTTTCGATGAGAAATTATAATTTTCGATGCTAAATCACGTATTTAGCCATGAATATTTTCGACGCCAAATATTTTTGTAATTAATATAATATAAAAATATATATATTATTTTATTACTTTTAGTGTCGAATATTTCGACGCTAAAGACTAAAGAGTATACGAAAATTATTATAACAAATTGACATTACAAATTAATTTCAAACTAATTTCATTACAAAAGTAATTAAATTTTTAGAAAACAAAAGAGCATTATTACCAATTTGTTATTAAAAAATTATAACAATGATATTTTTATTGATATAAAAATAAAATTTCAAAATTTATCACAACAAAAATATATAAAATAATAAAGGTGGAAAATGATAAAATATAATTTTCAATTTATTTTCTCCATCTTTACTTTCATATTCTTCATCTTCACTTTCATTTTTTTTTTCATTTTCTTCACTATCTTCATTTTCATCATTTCTTCATCTTCATATTCTTCTACAAATATATATATATATATATAATATATATATAATATATATTATATATATATATATATATATATAATTGTCTGTGCATACGGCACGGTGTTATAGAATTTACAGAGAGATTAAGATTCTGTTATTTAATTTGTTTGTTAATTTTCAGAGATATTCTATAATGAAATGGTTTTATTTTTTAATTAAATGATTTTATTCTTTAATTTATTTGGTAGTTTTCATTTTCCATTTTTATAGAGATTTTATAATTAAAAGATTTTTTATCAGCCATTAGATTATAATGAATTTTCCTGAGCCGCCAATTAAGCCATATAAAGATAACATTTGGATACATTATCTCTCTTAATCTTAACCATTTGTTGTCTTATCTTTCCCCTACACCATTGTGTTTTATAATAAAGATTGGATGTTAATATAAAATACAAAAATCAAATAAAACACTTAATAAAAAAAGAATTTTAGAGAGGAAATAAGAATATGAGAGGAAAAAAAATTAGAATAGGAGAAATGAAAGAGCAAATGAATTTATTGGAAAAAATAACATTTAGCGACGAATTGATCTTTCATCACTAAAGATTCCCAAATAGCGGGAATTATTTCCGCCAAAATTTTGATCTTTAGCATCGAAATTTTTGACTTTAAGTGTCGAAAATTCGTCAATAAATGTAAAAAATGTAAATCTAATCTAAGTAGACGATAAATTCAAATTTTAGAAAGGGAATTCGAAAAATTTAAATTTATCCTTTAGCATCGAAATATTTGACTTTTAACGTCGAAAATTCGTCGCTAAATGTAAAAAAATTAAATCTAATCTAATTAGGCGATAAATTCAAATTTTAGAAAGTGGAAATTTGAAAAATTTAAATTTACCCTTTAGTTTCGAAATATTTGACTTTTAGCGTCAAACATTCGTCGTTAAATTTAAAAAATTTAAATCTAATTTTATTAGGAGATAAATTCAAATTTTAGAAGGCGGGAGTTAGTAAAATTTAAATTAATCTTTAACGTCGAAATTAAATAATTTTTGAACACTAAAGGGGCAACCATTTAGTGTCAAACGACTATTTCGACCCTAAAGGTGCAATCTTTTAGCGTCGAATCGAATTTCGACGCTAAAGGGTAGAACATTTGGTGTCAAATTTTAATTTCGAAGCTAAAGGTTAGAACATTTAGCGTGGAACAACTATTTCGACGCTAAAGGTGCAACCTTTTAGCATCGAATCAAATTTCGACGCTAAAGGGTTGACCCTTTAACGTCCAAATTGATTTTCGACGCTAAAGGAATACCTTTTAGCGTTGAAAATTTAAATTCGACGCTAAATGATTTATTAGCGTAAAAAAATTTGACGCTAAAGGTCCATTTTCTTGTAGTGTCAGCATGTACCTAGGAGATGCCATTGATGACAGTTTGCATCAAATAATATAATGGTTGTTGATTTGCTCAGTTGATCGAGTTCTAGAATTTATGGCGAAATTAGAAAATCAAATGAAGTAAATTAACTAATGAAGAGAGCGAATACCTGAAAAGAAGAAGCTTTCAAAGGTCTTGAGAGCATTCCCGCTAACAACGAACTCCATCATTTTGTTTGGCTCCTCTTCCACTTCATCGTTTTGTTTGGCTCTCCCGTCACTCGTGGTTGTTGGTTTTTTTTATTTAATAAAATATGAACAAATGATTTTTTATTCAATAAACCAGATAATGACAGAGAAATTGAATGAGTTGAGTAGTCGTGATTGGATTAAACTGAAGCTTTTATGAGGAATGCTGAAAAATGATTTTGATTCAACAAACCAGATAACGGAAGAGAAATTGAATGAGCTGAGCAGCCGTTATTGGATTAAACTAAAGCTTTTATAAGGAGTACCAATACAGTCACAAAATTGTTGACTCCAAGTTCCAGCTGCAAATGCATGCACGACAGCATGCAAATGCATAATAGCTGCAAGTTTGAAAGTTGGATGCTTTTGCCAACGGCCAAAAACGTGTGGCACTGTAGCACACATTTTTGGCAGTATAAAATGAGCCCCATAGTCATTTTCAATTCATCCCAAAAACTAGAGAGTGGGTTATATAGAGAGTAAAGAGTGTTTAAGAGATTTTTTGTAAAGCTTTGGTTTAAGCTTTGTAATTCTTTTATTTGTGTAATAAAGAAGAGTTTTCCTCTCATTTCTCCTTTGTAGTGATTGTTTATATCACAACAAGTGGTATCAGGAGCTAAGGTTACATTGAGGGATCCCGAAACTCAGAAACAGAGCTTCGGTTCAGAAAACCGGTTCCGACGAAAGTTGTCAAAAATCGATTTTGAGCATACCATTGGGTTTTCACGATGAGACGAGCACTGTGTTATTTTCCGGCGATCGAACGAAGGTCCAGCAAAGTCTCACGCGTCGCACGTGCCAAACAGAGGCTGTCTCATGCGCTCCCACGCGCTACTGAAGATTGAAGACGCTTAGTCAGCTGCCACAATCATCGCCCAGTCAGCGCCACATCAGCCTTCACGCACAGTCAGCAGCCCAGTCAGCCGCCATATGTCATCCAGTCAGCTGCCACATGTCTGCCACGTCAACAAAATTTTTGATAAATTTCAGAAAGATCCCTATACTTTCCAGAATGTACATTTTGGCCCCTAAACTTTTAGAAATTGCACTTTGACCCCAGTAACTTCTGAAAATTTTCATTTTGGTCCCTATGTCGGATTTTGACAAACGAAGTGTCATTTCCACCATTTTCGACCATTCCAGTCGCAACGATGAGCTCCATTTTTTGAAATTCTGCTTTGAATTTTTATGATGGATGGGGGCAACGGAAAAATGATTTTGTTAACAAGCACTAATTATATCACATGAAGAGGAAGGATGAAAGGCCTTCTATATGTGAATGACTATGATGGATCGGTCTTTCTAAAGCGAAAACCATAAGCAATGTCCGATGAAAAGTGGAATAATCTTCACCAGAAAACATGTAGTAATATTCATCAGTGGATCAACGATAGTATAGTGAACCATGTTATTGAAGATACTAATGCACGTGTCTTATGGAGAAAGATGGATGAGCTTTTTCGAGCAAAGACATGCAACAACAAGCTTTTTCGAGCAAAGATATGCAACAACAAGCTGTACTACATCAAGAAGATGATGGGGTTGAAATACGATGAAGGTATAGCTGTGGCGGACCATATCAATAATTTCCTCGGCACCATGAAAGACTTATCTAGATTGGGCATAGACTTCGGTGATGAGGTAAATGGCTTAATACTCCTAAATAAGTTACCAGAATATTAGGAAACGTTTAGATCCACGGTGATGAATTCAGCCTCAGATGGGAGAGTCTCACAGGAGATGGCAAAAATCAGAATCTTCGAGGAAGAAAGGGATGATAATGCAAAGGACAACATCAGCCTCAACCTCATAAGCTTTAGTGACTGAGAAGAACAACAAAAAAGGAAGGAGTAAAAGCCGAGGCCCAGGTGGATCTGACAAGAACCGAGGTAAAATAAGAACAAGAGATATAGAATGCTACAATTGTAAAAAGAAAGGTCAAATGAAGATGGATTGCTACAAATTGAAGAACGAACAGTCCAGAGACAACAACAGAAGGGATAGTGACTCTAATCAAGAAAGAGTTGCTACTGCCACCACTGAAAAAAACTCCAAAGAATTCCTCATTATCTACAAGGAAAATATTATGAATCTTGCCAGCCACGAGACCAGTTGGGTGATAGATAGTGGCGCCTCCATGCACGCCACATCTCACAGAGACTTCTTTTCATCTTACACACCATATGACTACGGTGCTGTAAGGATGGGGAATGACAGTCAGTCCAAAGCCGTCGGTATTGGAGACATCTGCCTTGAAACAGACAACAGGACAAGGCTAGTGTTGAAGGGAGTCAATCATGTTGGGTTTTCTAGGTCAAACCAAGATCTAATTAAGCGATAAAAATGTGAATACAACAAAGTTAAGTTACGGAAATGTTGGACAATTATGACCCATAGCATCACTATTTGTACAGATCATTGTGTTGTTGTATAAATTAACTATGTGACAAAGGAAATTGCCTTTTTATCATTTGTAAATGATAAAATGTCAATATGATTAGTTCCGGATTGAGATGATATGAGACAGTATCAATCCATAAAGGTTTAATCATTAAATATCCCTAGTCAGAGTATTGTCGAGATTGGACATCGATAATGCGTAAAAGACTAGTATTACACTTGTGCGCGTTGTGGGAGCATAACGGCATAGTTCTCATATATTTGGGTATAGGATACTCATGCAAGTTTAATAGGAGGTTGTGTTTACCGATGGTAGGGAAACAGCTTCGCTCTGGATAGACCCCTCGGAATTCCATTGGTAGTATGATTATATGTCTATGGAAGTCCGACTCAAGGTAGGTAAATTTGGTCTTAACCTGAGACTTGCACCGCTAATACTTGCGACAATCAATATACTTTGGTTTTGGTCGTTCAGGGCTTTAACAGGTTCTATGTACGCCTCTTCTGGGTATATTGAGAATCGTAGTGTATTGGGTGTGATGTCAAGACGGAAGTATCACTCCAGTCATAGTGGAGATGATGATCACGTAAGATACAGAACTGGTGCTCTTTTGTACTGCAGTCATCGGGATAATATGACTAGGTCATGATTATCCGATTATAGAGACTAGTTACCAGAGATCCGATATATGCTTCATACGGGGCAGACACAATTCCAGCCCCAGGCCTTGCACGTGACATCCGATACTGGATCGAAATACGCAATACTATGTATACTACGCCTGATATAGATCACATATTTCTTTAAGAATATTTCTGGAGAATTGGGTAGGCACGGTGTTTTGCTAGAAGCCAACCATGTCTAGTAAATCGGTAAAAACGTAGTACTAGGTACGTACGTGTTCGATAGTCCGATGACCGGATTTACTGCCAACATATCCCGGGGGATCTCATGGGTCGCTTCCCGAAGATTCACCGATGACGTATGACTCGCACTTTATTAATCTCGGATTAATTAAAGAGAGAGAAAATTAATATGGGATTAATTACGGATATTTTGTCTGGGATAAAATACTATTTAAAGGGAGAGAACGATTAATTTGGAATTAATCGATAAAATAATATATTCGATATATTATTCCAAATTGGATTTCGTCGCGGAATTAAAATTATATTTTAATTCAGGCGAACGAGTTAATTTAGAATTAATTCGTTAGCGACGTGAATAGTAATTTTACTAGGCAAAATTATTTAATTAAATTTGATTTAATTACGTCGTAACGAAAATTCGTTAATTCGGAATTAGCGAACCCGAGCCCGGGAGTGTTTGCGGGCCCACTCGCATTTCGAATTCAAGTGTGTCCCACAAGTCACATCAAGCGTCAAATCATTAGTCATTCAATTGATAGATGTCTTGTCACTTTGAGTGAAGTGATGTCTAGTCACTTTTGAGTGATTGATGGTTGGGTTGGATGGCTTAATTGCCTTACCTTTTTGACTTTGGAAATTCAAAATGTGGTATATCTTTTATTGATTTTGGAAATCAAAACCAACTAACACATTTTCTTCTTCTCTCTCCACTCTCTCGGCCTTGGGCCATTTTCTTCTTCAAAAATTCTCCAAAGCCGAGAACAAGATGAAGCTTTAAGGAAGGATTGCGGCAAATTTTTTCGAGTGCTAGCACACATTAGGAGTCATTCGAAGGTGATAGGGAAACCACATGTGGGCATGGAATGCACACCCAAGCTTGGAGCTTGGCCGAGCAAATGGAGCACTTGTAGGCATTGCATTTTTGCATGTGAAACCCGATGATGAGCCTCATTTGGAGGCACTATCTTTAAGTCGCGGAAATCGCGGGAAACGGACGTCGGAAGGGATAGTCAAGAATTGACGGTTTTGTCGGATTTAGTTCACGTGTTTAGCTTCGGGTTCGCTGTTGGATCTCCGTTTAAAAAACTTAACCTTAGCCCAAGCCCATTAAATCACATCCAAAGAAATAATTAATATATGTCACAAACAAATAATAATTAAACATTTAAAATATATGTCACAAATTAAATTTAAATTAAATATAAGTAAATTAAAACCAATTAAATTCACAAATAAATTAATTAACTCACAATTAAACTAAATTGAAATTAAATAACTAATTAAATTAAATGTTAAATCTAAAAATCACAAACCAATTAAATTAATTAAATTAAATTAATTAAATAATTCCAATTAAAATTAATAAACAAATTAAATATTAATTAAACAATATACAAATTAAATAGAATAATTAATAAAATCAAATACCAAGATTAAATAATTCACTTCCAAATTAAAATCAATCAAAATAATTTAATTCCTAATTTAATAAATCACTCACCTAATTAAACAAATCAATCACCTAAATTAAAGATATTATCACCTAAAATACACAATTCCATTACCTAAAATAATAAACCTAATACTTGATTTTACTTCCTAATTAAGCCATGCAAACCCTAATTGATTCCCCTCACTATAAAACACACACTAAACCAACACCCTAGAGGACTCTACACACGGCAGTGACCAAAAAAGCAAACAAAAACCCTAGATTCATCACCCTCATCTTCCTCTCATTCACGAAAAAATACAAAGAGAAAATAAACCCTAATTACCACTAGCCAGATGCCATGAACCACCAGCCTTCATTCCTCACTCACGAAAACAAGAAATAATCTACTCATTCAACAGCCCCTCATACTCCATTGACGTTAAAAACCAATAAGCACCCACAAGCCTTACGCCCAGCTCACCCTCACAAACAAGCAACAAACGGAACCCCATCACACATTGCCCCTAACAATTCACGCCACACTGCCACCTGCCCTTAAGCTTCACGTTCATCAGCCACTGCCAGCCCTTCACGCCTCACGCATAGCCACGCCACACTCCACTGCAGCCCCCTTCACCTCACGCATACCTCGCCTGACCAACACCAAAACACGTTCACAGCTAGCCACACAAACCCTGCGCGCATCCCCCACTCACTAACCCTCTGAAGCAGCCGCTTATTACCTCACAAATAGACTAAAAACTGCCCAGAAAAACGCCCAGAAAACTGTCCAAAAAACTGCACACAAATCAGTCCCTAAACACCCAAAACTACCCTAAAACAGTCCCCAAAAATACCCCAAAAACAGTAGCCTAAAACCACACAAAACAGTAGCCTAAATAACAACCAAACAGTAACCAGAAACTGCAGTCCAAAACAGCAGGAAACGGAGCAAAAACAGCAAGCAAAACAGAAAAATGGCGAGTTAAGTTAGACGTTAAACAAGTGAACCAGAAAAGTTGCGGAGTGATAGCCCTTCCGACGGTTGTAAACGCGAGTCCGGAAGACGACTTAAAAGGTTAGACCTGAGGGTACCTTTCACACTTGTTTTCTTTTTATTATTTATTCGATTTTTATTGATTCTTTTAATTGTGTTTTAAATTATTTATTGAATATTGTTTGCATGTGATGTGTGTTGTGGCCATTGATTAAAACGGAAAATATATCGTCTCTCGTCGGTATATAGGATGGAAACCCAGACGTAAATTCCGTAGCCGATTCCGAATGGACGGTAGTACGGTCTGTACTTGGGATACACTCCACGTACCACTTGAGTAAACGGCGCATCTTTCGCTTTATGTTATTTTGATTATTCGCACTTTATTATTCCCTTTTAATTTCCGCATGTTATTTATTTATGTTATGATGCGATCGAGCGCATGGGCTTAGTGAGTTAGTCCAAAGGTCCCCTCTTTGAGAGACGAAGAGCCTAAAAGGCCACCTTGTGACACTACTTCTACTGCCGCGCCGGACGAAGTGTGTTTGGGTTGAATGTACGTTCAATCGGGCATATGAAGTCCTACACTTTTATTGTCTTTATTTCATGTATTGTGATGTGACGCGCATGGGCTTAGTGAGTTAGTCCAAAGGTCCCCTCTTTGAGAGACGAAGAGCCTAAAAGGCCACCTTGTGACACTCTACTTCGCCGCGCCGGACGAAGTGTGTTTGGGTTGAATGTACGTTCAATCGGGCATGTGAAGTCCTACACTTTTATTGTCTTTATTTCATGTATTGTGATGTGACGCGCATGGGCTTAGTATGTTGGTCTAAAGGTCCTCTCCTGAGAGACAAAGAGCCCAAAAAGGCCACCTTTACGACAGTACTTCGCCGCGCCTCTTTTATTTAGTCATTCGCTTCATAATGTCTTTTTGAAAATTCATGCATCATATTGCATTGCGCATGGGCTTATCAAGTGAGATCAAAGGTCCTCCACTTTGAGGGATAAAAATGCTTAAAAGCTACCTTTGCTACAATGATTTGCCGCGCCCCTTAATCTGTTGTTATGTACGAGAAGTCATATTTCATATGTTCATGTATGTGTCATGTTGTTTACTGTATTTTTGAGATCACTGCTGTAAACCGTTCGAACGCGTTCCGAAACGCCGCACGAACGCATGTTTTCTTCTGTGTCCCGTTCGAACGCGTTATCAAACGCTATACGACGGACGCGAACCTTCTGTTTATCGTTCGAACGCGTTTGCGAACGCTACACGAACGCGAATACACTGAATTGAGTCATTTTCATCACATGTGCGTCTGTGTCTATATCTGTCTTCTTTTGCACCATGTCATAGCATGCTCACTTTAATGCCTAATTGCATCCCTAAGCGTCTTTTTGCATTATGTACTTAGTTGACCCTTTTATTTGTGCATGGACATGTAATGGCTATTTGTTTATGATATGTCTATGAAATCACATGTTCACCATCATTTGATTCGCCTTTATGTGTGCTTGTGTGGTTAGTATGTGCTTGCGTTTCCATGAATACAACATGCCAATGAAATTGCCTGTTTGTTGATTTAATGTACTTCGAAGCATGCAATCTTATATGTGAAATACATGTATATTTAGGCGCATATTTTATTTTAAAAATGTGAATTTAGAAGCATGATACCCTTAGAAATAAGTGTTTCTTCAGCTTGTTTAAATTATTATATAAATCCTTTCATTACAAGTGACATGAGTAAGGGACCATTCCGAACCCAACGGTTTGAGGTCTTCCCTTGCGAGGGGTGAGTGCGGCCTTAAATCTCATTTTCCCGGTTCACCGGGTGGCGACTCCATATTATTTAGTACTTCTACTCCCAACTAGTGCCGCGAGCCTAGAAACAGCGTCGCCCAGGTTCTGTTGTCTACAGTCTGGCGACTCCACTGGGGATAGAGAATTGGCCCCGAATATTGTCTTGTAATGTTTGGATTTATGTTTTAATTGACCATGTCTATAGTGGATAAAGTGGGGGTTTAATCAAGGGCACTTTGAGGCTAGGTAATGGTTTGGTGTCTTCCTTCACTCACTACCTTTCTAGAAGGAAAAGCTGTGAGGACACCTAATGGCCATCTACTCGTAGCCTTTGTGATGGACTAATTTGGAGGACTCGTTGTTTATTCCTGACACCAAGCGATAAGAGCCTAAGAGGCTTGGGTATTTAAGTGAGCCTCGCTCCACCTTCCCTCTCTGGGTGATCTACAACGGGAAATCCATTTGACAGTCCGTCACACACCATAGCTCATTGGCACGTACCTTAGTGTATAAAAAAGGGTGCGCTCACTTGGTTGCTCGAACCCTTGAGTGGGGATACCTAGTTGTGGGCCATCCTTCGCCGGTGAGAGCCTTTGTCTATACTCTTGCTAACCCACCCATAGACCGGTTTGTATGGTTAAAGTAACAATTATTTCCTTGAGTATGTGCTTGTGGACCATCCTCATTTGGATGTGGTTGGACTATTGTCAGAAATGCGGGCTTGCTGGGCCATTTAAACTGGGGCAAGTTCGTACCGTATGACTATTAGGCCCAAAGCTTCTGAAATGTTGATGGGCCATTATGTAAAAATTGTTATGTTATGTTTGCATTATCTCTCTTCTATTCTTGTGTTTGGGAACATCATCGTTTGGATTCATTTGGACTATTTGTCATAAGATATGGGCTTGTTGGGCCATTTAAACTGGGACAAGAACGTATTTTATGACAATTGGGCCGAAGGCTTCTAAGTGTTGATGAGCCACCTTGTGCTTGTGTTCGGAATGTTACCATTTGGATTTAGTTGGGCTCCTTGCCATGAGACGTGAACTTGTTGGGCCATTTAAACTGGGATGAGTTCACTCCTATGACAATTAGCCCGAAAGCTTCTAAAATGATAACAGGCCGATTTGTGTGAAAATTTTAATTGATTTAGTATGTTATATATGTTACATGCATCTCACGCACCTCATGCATACATACATCATGCTAACCATTGTGTTCTAAAAGCCATCATAGACTCCCGTTGGGTTAGGGAAGAGGGAAGACTCACCAAAAGACCGGTAACAGACATGAGTACATCCGATAATGAGGTATCCCGGATAGATCAGTTGGAAAATGGTTTGGCCAAGATTACCGAACAGTTGCAAGCCTTGACTGTTGCCATGACAAATATGGCTGTGCCCCGTGCTGGGGGAAACTCTGAGAATGTAAGACGTGAGGAGACTCCGAATGGATTGGGGGATGACATCCCCGCTTTTGATGATGATATGGTTGATTATACCACTGGGAAAAATTGGGTCTCAGGCAGAATTGCAGAAACTCCGTGACCAGATAGAGTCTGTTACCCGTAAGATGAAGGGTAAGGATGAAGACTTACTAGACTATGAGGCGATGACCTTTGAGGAACAGTTGCCTGCTCAGTTCAGAATGCCCGACATGGCCAAGTTTAATGGGAATGGAGACCCGAGAGTCCACCTGCAGCAATATGTCTCAGTCATGAGTTCAGTGGGCCTATCACAGCGCCAAGTCCAAAAGATGTTTGGGATGTCACTCGAGGGGGCACCTGTGGTTTGGTATCATAGCCTTGAGAAGAAGGTTAAGGAAGATTGGAGGGAACTAGCTGATGCTTTTCTGAAGCAGTATGTTACAGACTTAGAGATTGACTTGTCACTCCGAGATTTGGAGAACACTAAGCAGAAGCCGGAAGAAAGCTTCAAGGAGTGTGTAGATCGCTGGAGAAGCCAGCTTTTGAAAATGCAGACTCGGCCCTCAGAGAAGGACCAAATCAAAATGATCATCAAGGGTACTAAGCCCTCTATTTATAGTAAGCTGAGGAGGATGACTTCGATGATTTCTGATTTTCGACAGTTGAGGGAAACTGTCATGGATATAGAAGAAGAAGAAGCTGAGAACAAAAAGATCTATGGCCAGAATAGGAGGACTTTTGGGGGGCATTCTGAGGCCAAGCCCGCTGCGGCCGAAGTCGCTGCCATCAGAAACAGGCAATTCTCCAACCTTGGTAGACCTTTGTCGGAGGTATTTGAAAAGTTACAGGGACAAGGAATCTTGAAACCCTTAGAAGGCAAGTCACTTCCGCACCCCCCACCACCACACATAAATGTGAACCTTTATTGTCACTTCCACCAGCTACATGGCCATGACACCGACAACTGCACCCGCCTCAGGCATGAAATTCAAGATCTCATAAGATTCCCATAAAATACCCAACCCATGAAAAGAAACCCTCAACCACCAAGCTTCTTACATGGATGACAGTGAAGAACCATAGGCCGAGGAAGAAGGCAGTGCTGCGGATGATGGAGATGTTCCTCCTAGTTTATTTGATCCAGTTTTTTTAAAAAGACATTGATTTTGTTACTTGTTCGAACTCTTTTCCTCAACGATAATAAAGACGTTCATTTCGCTGAAACTCTTCTGCAATATGAGTATATTTGAGAAAAGTATTCAACCTTGGTACTATGGAATCCAGTGATGGACACAGGGAACCTTCGAAATAAGCAACAGAAAAGATAAGATAGACATTCAGAAATTGGGAAATAAAGGCAGTGAAAATGTCAGACTTGGAGGGGAATTAGTTCACCGAGCCGATCAACGTAGACAGATTGAAGCAGTAGCTTGCCTGAAGAAAGAAGACTAAGCAGTCATCAAGAAAATTGACGGAAGACCTAACCCGACGGATAAGAACATTCATACATGCATACACGTAACACATTTTGCATCCTTTCGTGTTTGTTTTGTTTTTTATTCACAGGTTTTGAAGAAAAAAAAAAGTGGCAAAGACAAGCCAAACAGAAGCAGTAACAGTACAATGTCAGCAGTCTTCAGGAATGAATCACATGGGTGAGGCCCATATCAGCAGTATCAGTCTGTGGGAGAGGCCCATATCGGTAGCAATTAGGGCCGAGGCCCACTTCATTATCAGCATTGCCGGGTATGGCATTCTGGGGCCAGGCCCATACTACATCAGATCAGCATGCCGGGTATGGCATTCTGGGGGCGAGGCCCGCATCACATCAGATCAGTTTCGCCGAGAATGGCACTCCGAGAATGGAGATATAGTCCGGGAATGGACAGCTCGAGAATGAGCAACCGAGAATGGCACTCCGAGAATGGAGATATAGTCCGGGATGGACAGCACGAGAATGAGCACGCCGAGAATGGCACTCCGAGAATGGAGATATAGTCCAGGAATGGACAGCTCGAGAATGAGCACGCCGAGACTGGCACTCGGTAATGGAAGTACAGTTCAGGAATGAACAACCGGGAATGGCACTCCAAGAATGGAAGCACAGCTCGAGAATGAGCACGCCGAGAATGGAAGCATAGTTCGAAAATGAACACCTCACAGTAAAGGTTCGGGAATGGACCAACTCACAGTAACAGTTCAGATGAACACCTCACAGTAACGGTTCGGGAATGGACCACTCATAGTAACGGTTCGGAATGGACCAACTCACAGTAACGTTCGGGAATGGACCACCTCACAGTAACAGTTCAGGAATGGACATCTCACGGTAACAGTTCGGGAATGAACACCTCACAGTAACGGTTCGGGAATGGACCAACTCACAGTAACGGTTCAGGAATGGACACCTCACGGTAACAGTTCGGGAATGGACACCTCACGGTAACAGTTCGGGAATGGACACCTCACGGTAACAGTTCGGGAATGAACACCTCACAATACGGTTCGGGAATGGACCAACTCACATAACGGTTCGAGAATGGACCACCTTACAGTAACGGTTCGGGAATGGACCACATCACACACACGGTTCGGAATGAACCAGGGGTCGCAGCACCTCACCACCCAAATCAACTCAAACACGTGGAAAGTCAAGTGGCAGTTGGCTAGCCAGGTAAGTGAAAATGCATTGCATAGACTTTGATAGGATTGTCACTGTCACAACTGCACAAGTCCCATCAAAGTGGGGGCGACTGTAGGCATTGCATTTTTGCATGTGAAACCCGATGATGAGCCTCATTTGGAGGCACTATCTTTTAAGTCGCGGAAATCGCGGGAAACGGACGTCGGAAGGGAATAGTCAAGAATTGACGGTTTTGTCGGATTTAGTTCACGTGTTTAGCTTCGGGTTCGCTGTTGGATCTCCGTTTTAAAAAACTTAACCTTAGCCCAAGCTCATTAAATCACATCCAAAGAAATAATTAATATATGTCACAAACCAATAATAATTAAACATTTAAAATATATGTCACAAATTAAATTTAAATTAAATATAAGTAAATTAAAACCAATTAAATTCACAAATTAAAATAAATTAACTCACAAATGTAAACTAAATTGAAATTAAATAACTAATTAAATAAATGTTAAATCTAAAAATCACAAACCAATAAATTAATTAAATTAAATTCATTAAATTAATTCCAATTCAAATTAAATAAACAAATTAAATATTAATTAAACAATATACCAAATTAAATAGAATAATTAATAAAATCAAATACCAAGATTAAATAATTCACTTCCAAATTAAAATCAATCAAAATAATTTAATTCCTAATTTAATAAATCACTCACCTAATTAAACAAATCAATCACCTAAATTAAAGATATTATCACCTAAAATACACAATTCCATTACCTAAAATAATAAACCTAATACTTGATTTTACTTCCTAATTAAGCCATGCAAACCCTAATTGATTCCCCTCACTATAAAACACACACTAAACCAACACCCTAGAGGACTCTAACACACGGCAGTGACCAAAAAAGTAAACAAAAACCCTAGATTCATCACCCTCATCTTCCTCTCATTCACGAAAAAATAAAAAAAATACAAAGAGAAAATAAACCCTAATTACCACTAGCCAGATGCCATGAACCACCAGCCTTCATTCCTCACTCACGAAAACAAGAAATAAATCTACTTCAACAGCCCCTCATACTCCATTGACGTTAAAAACCAATAAGCACCCACAAGCCTTACGCCCAGCTCACCCTCACAAACAAGCAACAAACGAAACCCCATCACACATTTCCCCTAACCAATTCACGCCACACTGCCACCTGCCCTTAAGCTTCACGTTCATCAGCCACTGCCAGCCCTTCACGCCTCACGCATAGCCACGCCACACTGCCACTGCCAGCCCTTCACGCCTCACGCATACCTCGCCTGACCAACACCAAAACACGTTCACAGCTAGCCACACAAACCCTGCGCGCATCCCCCACTCACTAACCCTCTGAAGCAGCCGCTTATTACCTCACAAATAGACTTAAAACTGCCCAGAAAAATGCCCAGAAAACTGTCCAAAAAACTGCACCATCAATGTCCCTAAACATCCAAAACTACCCTAAAACAGTCCCCAAAAATACCCCAAAACAGTAGCCTAAAACCACAAAAACAGTAGCCTAAATACAACCAAAACAGTAACCAGAAACTGCAGTCCAAAACAGCAGGAAATGGAGCAAAAACAGCAAGCAAAACAGAAAAATGGCGAGTTAAGACGTTAAACAAGTGAACCAGAAAAGTTGCGGAGTGATAGCCCTTCCGACGGTTGTAAACGCGAGTCCGGAAGACGACTTAAAAGGTTAGACTGAGGGTACCTTTCACACTTGTTTTCTTTTATTATTTATTCGATTTTTATTGATTCTTTTAATTGTGTTTTAAATTATTTATTGAATATTGTTTGCATGTGATGTGTGTTGTGGCCATTGATTAAAACGGAAAATATGTCGTCTCTCGTGGTATATAGGATGGAAACCCAGACGTAAATTCCGTAGCCGATTCCGAATGGACGGTAGTACGGTCTGTACTTGGGATACAACTCCACGTACCACTGAGTAAACGGCGCATCTTTCGCTTTATGTTATTTTGATTATTCGCACTTTATTATTCCCTTTTAATTTCCGCATGTTATTTATTTATGTTATGATGCGATCGAGCGCATGGGCTTAGTGAGTTAGTCCAAAGGTCCCCTCTTTGAGAGACGAAGAGCCTAAAAGGCCACCTTTGTGACACTACTTCGCCGCGCCGGACGAAGTGTGTTTGGGTTGAATGTACGTTCAATCGGGCATATGAAGTCCTACACTTTTATTGTCTTTATTTCATGTATGTGATGTGACGCGCATGGGCTTAGTGAGTTAGTCCAAAGGTCCCCTCTTTGAGAGACGAAGAGCCTAAAAGGCCACCTTTGTGACACTACTTCGCCGCGCCGGACGAAGTGTGTTTGGGTTGAATGTACGTTCAATCGGGCATGTGAAGTCCTACACTTTTATTGTCTTTATTTCATGTATTGTGATGTGACGCGCATGGGCTTAGTATGTTGGTCTAAAGGTCCTCTCCTTGAGAGACAAAGAGCCCCAAAAGGCCACCTTTACGGCAGTACTTCGCCGCGCCTCTTTTATTTAGTCATTCGCTTCATAATGTCTTTTTGAAAATTCATGCATCATATTGCATTGCGCATGGGCTTATCAAGTGAGATCAAAGGTCATCCACTTTGAGGGATAAAATGCTTAAAAGCTACCTTTGCTACAATGATTTGCCGCGCCCCTAATCTGTTGTTATGTAGAGAAATCATATATTCATATGTTCATGTATGTGTCATGTTGTTTACTGTATTTTTGAGATCACTGCTGTAAACCGTCGAACGCATTCCGAAACGCCGCACAAACGCATGTTTTCTGTCTGGTCCCGTTCGAACGCGTTATCAAACGCTATACGGACGCGAACCTTCTGTTTATCGTTCGAACGCGTTGCGAACGCTACACGAACGCGAATACACTGAATTGAGTCATTTTCATCACATGTGCGTCTGTGTCTATATCTGTCTTCTTTTGCACCATGTCATAGCATGCTCACTTTAATGCCTAATTGCATCCCTAAGCGTCTTTTTGCATTATGTACTTAGTTGACCCTTTTATTTGTGCATGGACATGTAATGGCTATTTGTTTATGATATGTCTATGAAATCACATGTTCACCATCATTTGATTCGCCTTTATGTGTGCTTGTGTGGTTAGTATGTGCTTGCGTTTCCATGAATACAACATGCCAATGAAATTGCCTGTTTGTTGATTTAATGTACTTCGAAGCATGCAATCTTATATGTGAAATACATGTATATTTAGGCGCATATTTTATTTTAAAAATGTGAATTTAGAAGCATGATACCCTTAGAAATAAGTGTTACTTCAGCTTGTTTAAATTATTATATAAATCCTTTCATTACAAGTGACATGAGTAAGGGACCATTCCGAACCCAACGATTTGAGGTCTTCCCTTGCGAGGGGTGAGTGCGGCCTTAAATCTCATTTTCCCGGTTCACACCGGGTGGCGACTCCATATTATTTAGTACTTCCCAACTAGTGCCGCGAGCCTAGAAAAGCGTCGCCCAGGTTCTGTTGTCTACAAGCACAAAATCCCCTCAAATGCCTAGAGCTCAAGGAAGGAAAGCTTGAAGATTTTTTGTTGTTCATCGCATCGCAAAAGCCGATCAATGTAAGTATGATTCAGCCATACTTCTTTTGAGTATTCACACATGTTTCTATGCTTAAATCGATCTTAGGACTAACCTATAAACCCAACAATGGTATCTTGAGCCATTTTGAGCATGAAATTGAAATTAGGGTAAAATTGGGAAAATTTGATTTGATCATGTTTGAGTGAAATTGATTGTTGAGTATGCTTAAATTATGATAACATAGTGTTATGCATGATCAATTTTGATGGAAAATTGGATTGGATCAATTTTTCCCCAAAATGGAAGGCTTGGCCGAATGTTGGACATACCCTAGTCATGGTGATTTTTGTTTTTTTGATCATTGGATGAGTTGAAATCACTTGGGTAATGTTGATTTAGGATTTAATTGGATTGAAACCGAATCAGACAAAGAAATCCCTAATTGCTGTGACTAACTAGCATAGAAAATGATTGATTTTTGATTCAAATGTGTTGGACATGTTTTGATGATAATAAGCATAATTAATTGTGTATATTGATGTTTTGGAAATATTAATTTGGGTAATTAATTATGGCATACACTTTAGGTTAATTAAATTATGAAATTTGGAATTTTGGTAATTTAATTAATTGGACCAAATTTGGAATTGGCCTTGTAAAGTTGTAATTGGGCTTAATGGGCTTGGTTGGGCCAAGTTTGGTTTAGGGTAATTGGTTGGATCCAATTGGGCTCAAAACCATTTCCATAACTCCAAATATAACTTAATGGACCTTTAATTTTAATTGGGCCTAATGGGCCTAAATTGATTTCTTGACAAATAAGGGTGATTCCTTAAATGGGCTTTGGTATTTGGGTTTGACCCATATTGACCAAAATTCCATGCCTTAAGAAATTAATTGAAAGCCCATTGGACTTTAATTTAATTGACATTGGATGTTAATTGGGCTTTACTTAAATTGACATTGAAGGCACATTAAAAATGTAATTATTTAATTTAGAATTAAATAAAGAATTTGTATTAAATACAAATTAAATTGGATTTAATGTTGTAGTTTAATATAATTCAATAATTCGTACTTTGAGTACTTATTCATAAAACAAGTTTGACTCGCGCAAAATCAAATCGTTGTTTGAACATTGGATGGTCATTAATTTTCAAATTAATTAATTGGATTAGATTGATTGATAACATGCTTGTGTGAATACATGGATGCGATGTATGAATAATGTATATCGGATGGATATTAGATGGGTGAGGGTAATTTTGGAAATTGTTGTAATAAATTTAGAATTTATTAATTGGACCTGCGTGTCCAGCCTATTACCTCTTGACTCTGTGTATTTCTCTTCTCACCTATTCCCCTCAATGTAAATGAGGTTTCTTTATAAGTGTTATGTAATCGGGTAGAAGTAATACTTGCGCTAGCGGGAGAGAGGAAAGTGAGAGATTTATTCTAGGAACAATGTTTTTAAGTATCCATCTGCATATCATTATTATTTTATATGCGCCTTATTATGTTTTAGAATGCATGTTTAAGGGTGTATGATGATGAGACCTTAACAAAGATAATTAATTGGTTGCCAATTACGCGAAAAACCCTCAACACATATTAAGCGTTTTTTCCTTCCTGATGAGCGGAAAATATATCAATATTTACCGCCTCTTTAACTTAATATTTTGTTTAGTTTCTCGGTTTGATGAACGTTTTGATGTGTTTTAGTTTATTTTGCAGATAAAATAATATCGGGTCTCAATGAAATCATTTAGGATGAAATATGGGTCAAATAAGGGCAATTATTGGACTTGATATTTTAATTTTGGAGATTGGAAACTTGAAAGGGCGTTTTGACGAAGTGCAGTTTTGGAAATTCCAGTTTTGCGCATCTGTCGTATTTTTGGCATAACCTTTTACTCAGATATCGGATAGAGTTGATTCAAGTTCAAGATTAAAGAAGACTCAAAGAGCTACAACTTTGAAAGACAAAATAATTTCGAATTCTGAATATTTCATGCCCGATATTGATGAATCATCCAGAAGTGTGTAGTGTGTAATTATTAAAGTCACTTTCAATCATTTTCAAAGCAAAAAATAAATTAATAAATAAATAATAAAAATTATCAAATCATCACCAAACATGATAAGAGATTAGTGGAGCAATTAATAATGGATTTGGTGGAGCAATTAGTGGAGCAATTAGTGGAGCAATTAATAATTGATTTGGTGGATGATTTGATGGAGACAAAATTTTGCCTATAAATACCAAGTCATTTCATTTGTAAAATTCATACTTTCTTCTAAGGAATTCCTTAAGAATACTAAGAAGATTGTATCTTGTTTGTTTATTTACAGCTTTCAGTAATTAATTTTCGTTTTCGCACTTTCTTTTCTTTACTTTTCAGTTTTTACTTTCCGCAATTTACTTTTACGCATAATACTTTTCTTTCTTTAATTTTCAGTTTTTACTTTTCAGTAATTTACTTTCAGCAATTTACTTTCAGCAATTTACTTTCAGCAATTTACTTTCAGTAATTTACTTTCAGCATTTATTTTCAGTATTTAATTTCAGCATTTACTTTCAGCATTTACTTTTCAGTATTTAATTTTCAGTATTTTACTTTATGTCTTTTATTTTATTTAAGTTTTTTTACTACCCGTAAATATGTGTCGTAACTAAGCCAGTTATCTGGGGTTGTGATGAAATCCAATATCACCGGTTTATAAGGGGTTAGATTATAGCTGGGGTAATATAAAGATTTATTTATTGAGTCTTAAACTTAATGCTTTTTAATTAACTGGCCATTAATAAAATTGATCTGGTAAATCTAAAATGAACTAGACATAGGGATTTTAGGTTTCAGCCTTAAACTCAATAGCCCACGATCTTCCTTGAGGATAGATAACCATTTAATAGATTTCCTTACAGGATAGGAATATACCTGTCGGGCGGGGGTAGCCATAATTGGAACTTAAACTTAATGAATCCAGATAATTTGGTTGACATAGACATATGGTTCAATTGGGTTAAACTGGGTATTTGTGTCTGACCATCGACAGAGGTTTACACATAATTTAGTGTTCCAGGTTAATAAATCAATATATTACCCAACTTTAAGATAACCACTTCATCTTTAAAATGATATTGGAAGAAATCACAACCCTAGATAGTTTTTAATATTGAATTTTCTTAAAACCTATTTTCGAAAAATTTATTTACTTGCTTTAAAATTTAGAATCGTCACCATTTCAAATCAATCAATCAACTTGTTAGATATTAGTAATCATTTGACCTCATAAAATTAATAGTTTAGATATTAAGTCCTCGTGGGATCGATATTTTTATACTACTTGAACGATACGTGCGCTTGCGTTATACGTGTGTGTTTACGCCGGTCACTTCCATTGAGTGATTCTTACTCAAGATCCAAGATTGACACTGGTTTATTGGCCAAAGTCAAGACCTTTGTCCTTCGCGGATGTGTTTGAATCATGAAGGCTTTGTTCCATATCGGTGTCTTGTCCAAGTTGTGATTTGTTGGCCAAAGTCAAGATCACTTCTTGTCCATCGACATCGATTACGAAGCTTTCCATAGTCAATGGGTTCCGCTTAACTGGGATCACTAAGTTTGTTGTGCCAAAGCCAAGGCTTAGTTGATTCAGAGGAAAAAGGTTAGGGAATTTATTAGATATATTGGCATATATAAGATATATATTTCGGACTTGGATGTCCACCTGCTGGATCTAGGAATTGGATGGGATCCAATTGATCTTAGAGATCTACCTAGTTAATTATCATACAATTTGTTGGCCAAAGTCAATATTGTGTGTTATTTAACGGGATCTTAGCCCACTAGGAAACAAGGTTTCCCGAGTACTCTATAGAGGGTTAGAGGCTCGCCGAAAAATAGTGGGAGGCAAGTATTAAATTTGCAATATTCGTTTAGTTACTTGCCATACGCGCTCATTTCAATTTTTCGTCAATAAATTTATATATTAGTTGGAATAATATTTAATGTTGTTTTAATTAAACAGTTGGACTGTATTCAAACTATTTCAATTAATAGTTGATTTTATAATTGGATTATAGTAATCAATATAATTTAATTTAATCAATTAAATTATAGTTGATTATATAGTTGGACTATAATAATCATTATAATCAATTGTACCTAAAATTGTTGATTAAATAGTTGGACTATAGCAATCAAAGATAAATAAAAGATTAGCGTTTAAAATATAAACCTGGGTGAAAATATTTTAAACGACTTTAATTTTCAAATTGGGAATAAAATCTCATGATAGTCCTGGGAACCGAGAAGTTACTTTATTTGATAGAGTGACGTCTCGAGCCTAAGCCCGAAGTTGAGCAAATAGTAGAACATGATATTTTGAATATTCATGTGATGATAACTTTAGTGTTTAATATGTTATGCTTGCCGCAAAGACTCCTTAATTTCTTAGTCAGAACTAAGGATTAGATCCTTATAGTATGATATTGAAATTGAAGGATCTTCATAGTTCTAACCATGGAGCACGCAGATCCCAAAAACGCAGAGTTTCTCCTCCAAAAATAGTTGCGGGGCGAAATCCGGCATCCAATTGCTGGCTCTGACGTTCTAATTTCGAATTTGCATTTCATGATTATTTTGAATTTTTTTTCTATCTTGATTACATCTGATTCTCTTGTTCGACAAAAGACCCTGCTCGCTTGGGATTGCCATTGCTAATACGAGTTGCTCTTCGCAGTCCTTTCCTTGTGTTCTGATCTATCCTTAGATCTTAGAAGTACAAATTGCAATAGAAAACTCTTGGAGAGTTAATGGCTATACTCAATGAGACAAAGCCAGAGTTTGCAAAAGGGCAATAAGCGCAAGGCGCACCTTACTTCGACATTCTGGAAGGCCAAGGCTTGGCCAAAGGCTTCTGGGGTGGGGGAAAAGGGCAAAGGCAAAATCATTATAATCTTCTGGGAAGACATAGGACATATCCCAAAATGTCTACCTTAACTGTGGAAAACGAGGTCACTGGAAGCGTGACTGTCGTATGGACAAGGCAGACATGAAGGAAGTGAAGACGGTGTAAGGCTCCGACTTCAAATATGTTTGTCATCAACATGTTCACTACTAGTATTAAAATTGGATTTTAAATACTGAGTGTGGTACATAAATATGTACTGGTGTGCAGAATCTGCTGATTAGCAGGATACTGACTTCAGTTGAGATCGATCTGTGAATCGGAAACGGGACGAGAGTCACTGTTTTAACCGTAGAAACCTAAGTTTAGGAACTACCCTTCAGGTATGTATTTAAATTAGGAAACTGTTAGAATGTAACTAGTTTGACTAGAAACATTATCTCTATATCAGGGTTTAACCCGTTATGGGTATACCTTTATATTCTAGAACACTAAAGTGTTTCATTATAAAGATGATATTGAGATAAACACATTAGATGTGAATAATAGTATTTATATTTTGAATATAAATTAATCTCAAACGTATGACATGACAAACAAATAGCTCAAACTGATTTGATCAGATAAGACTTAATTGTGGCATTGCTGTCTGGGACACAATTAACAAGACTCGTATATCCACACTTTCGAAGAGTGGATACTAGGACAGATTTGATTTTATTCAAACAATGTCTACGAATCTAGTTTATTAGGCAAAGTGCCTAAAACACATTTTACTTGGTAAAAGTGAAAATGTCACCGATTTGTTAGCCCTTGTTCATAGTGACGTAAGTGGGCCCATATCTAGCTAGGCTAGAGGTGGATATGAACACTTCGTAACATTTACGGATGTGGCATCGCATTATGGTTATGTGTTTCTTTTGGAAACACGGATCGGAAACTTTTGATGAATTCAAAGAGTTTCGACACGAAGTTGACAGACAGATCGGCTAAAGTATTAAAACATCATGATTAGACCATGATGGAAAATACTTAAGCAATAAATTTCTCAAATACTTGAAAGAGTATAGTATTCTTTCAATGACGACTCCTCTTGGAACACGTCAATTTGACGGTGTGTCTGAACAGAGAAACCAATTTTTTTTTTACATGATAAGGTTTATCATGAGTCGCTCTGAGCTACCATTTCCTTCAAGGGATACGCATTAACAGTGCAAAATTTATTTTGAATAAGGTTCCATAGAAATCTGTTTGACAGACTTCATATTAGATATGAACTGGAAAGAAATTGAGTTTCTCATTCCTGAAGATTTGGGAATGCTAGGCATATGTTTGGATGATACCAAACTAAAACCCAAATCGGATAAGTGCCTAAGTTGTAGGTTATCCTAGGGAAACCAAAGTATAGTACTTATACAACTCACTAGAGAATAATGTAATTGTTGCTCACCATGCGGTTTTCCTTAGAGGAATACCTATATGCAGTGGAAAGTGGGAGGAAAGTAAAACTCGATGAAAATCGGAGTAATATTGTTCCAGACACTGATTCCTTAATGGAACACAATAGTTCATCAGGGATGAAACAATACCAATAATCTTCGAATACATAATAACCGTGTAAGTCGGAGAGAGCCAAAAAATAACCTGGGTGGTATGGGTTTCTAATCTCACCTCGTAAAGATGTCAATCTTATTCAGGAACACGAACTGACTACGTATGAGGAAGTGATACAAGGTATCGACTCCCTATTATGGCAAAGTGCCATGAAGTCCGAAATGGATTCCATGTATACCAACCAAGTTTAGATACTGGTTGATGTACCAGAAGGCATTGTACCTATTGGTACTATATAAGTCTTCAAGGAAGACATACATGGAAGGCAATATACCAACGTACTAAGCTAGGCTTGTAGCGAAAAGGTATCGTTATCAACATTGTGTCGATTACGACGAAACCTTTTATTTGTTGCCATGGTTAAATCCATTTGGATAATGCTTGCTAATGCTGCATGTTTCATTATGAAATATGGAAGCTGAACGTCAAAATAGTTTTCCTTAAAAGGAAACCTTTTGGAGGATGTTTACAACATCCTGATGGTTTTGTCATACCAAAACGAACAAACAAGGTTTGCAAGTTATTTGATCCATTAATGGATTGAAGCAAGCATTACGTTCTTGGAACAATCATTTTGATGTAATCATAATGGTATATGATTTAATTCAAAACGAAAATGATTCTTGTGTATATAAGGAGGTTAGTGGGAGCGCACTGTCAGTGAATGTCCTAAATAATGATGATATATCATTCTTGGAAATGATATTCCCATAATACAATCGGTGAAAGCTTGGCTTTCAAGAAAATTCTCTGTAGAATACTTGGGAGAGACATTTTTTATTCTAGGAATAAGGATCTACTGGGATAGATCTAAAAGTTATTTGCACTCTCCGAGTACTCGTACATTGAAATAAATGTACGCGACCTGGTGTCTCATATACTTTGAGCATATGGAGTCACATCGCCACGATAGTATCTTAGATGAACTAAGGATGCTTTCTTATACTATGGAGAATGAGAACTTGAAGTGATTGGGTTCACTATTGCAAGTTTCCTAACCGATTAAAAATGACTATAAGTCGTAATAAATGTACTATAAAGTTTGAATAACGAAACAGTGAGCTGTAAATCTTCCAAGCAAGATATTATTACCGAATAAACAACAAAAGCGAAATATTGCTGCAGCTAAGGCAGCAATAGAAGCCTTTTGGATCAATAATAATCCTAATTAGATTAGGAGTAGTTCTGTTAGCAGCTGAGCTAGGCTATAGCACAGGCTAAAGAATTAATGGTCTCATCAATGATCTAGATATATACTTCAAATATTCATCTGATTCGTTCGGATCATACATCGTGGCGATGTGATGTAAGGGTGGCAAAAAAGCCCACGGCCTGGCCCGACGGGCTTTGGCCCGGCCCACGGTCGAAAAGGCCAGGGCCGGGCCATAAAATGAAAGCCCGACACGGGCCCGGGCTCGGTCCGGGCTTTCCTATTTTGGCCCGGGCCCGGCCCGGCCCGGGCCAAAATTAAAAAAAAAATTAAAAAACATAAATATATATTTTTTTTAATATATATATTTTTAATATGTTTTTATCATTTTTATTTAATTTTTGCATTTAATTGTTAATTTATCAATGAAACTTGTGATTTATTTATAAATTATCTTTTATATAGTGTAAATATATTTTATATTTATATTTTTTTTAATTTTTTTTTAAAATTCGAGCCCAAAAAAAGCCCGGGCCGGGCTTTTCACGGGCTCGGGCTTTTTTTTGGTTGGCCGGGCTAGGGCCGGGCTTGTAAAAGCCAGGCCCGGCCCCTTGCCACCCTTAATGTGATGATCGAATAAATAGAATCAGATGATAACCATGCAAATCCGCTGACGAAAACATTTTCCTAAGTAGAAATTTGAGCGAACCGTACATAGTTCGGGTGTAGGACACTTGAGTGATTGGCTATAGGCCAAGTGGGAGATTTTTGGACAATTATGACCCATAGCATCACTATTTGTACAGATCATGGTGTTGTTGTACAAATTAACTATGTGACAAAGGAAATTGCCCTTTTATCATTTGTAATTAGATTACCAAGATGTATAAATGATAAAAGGTCCATATGATTAGTTCCGGATTGAGATGATATGAGACAGTATAAATCCATAAAGGTTTAATCATTAAATATCCATAGTCAGAGTATTGTCGAGATTAGACATCGATAATGCGTAAAAGACTAGTATTATACTTGTGCGCGTTGTGGGAGCATAACGGCATAGTTCTCATATATTTGGGTATAAGATACTCATGCAAGTGTAATAGGAGGTTGTGTTTACTGATGGTACGGAAACAGCTTCGCTTTGGATAGACCCTCGGAATTCCATTGGTAGTATGACTATGTGTCTATGGAAGTCCGAATCAGGGTAGGTGTATTTGGTCTTAACCTGAGACTTGCACCGCTAATACCTGTGACAATCAATATACTTTGGTTTTGGTCGTCCAGGCTTTAACAGGTTATGTGTACGCCTCTTCTGGGTATATTGAGAATCGTAGTGTATTGGGTGTGATGTCAAGACGGAAGTATCACTCCAGTCATAGTGGAGATGATGATCACGTATGATACGGAACTGGTGATCTTTTGTACTGCAGTCATCGGGATAATATGACTAGGTCATGATTATCCGATTATAGAGACTAGTTACAAGAGATCCGATATGTGCTTCGTATGGGGCAGACACAATTTCAATTACAGGCCTTGCACGTGACATCCGATGCTGGATCGAAATACGCAATACTACGTATACTACGCCTGATATAGATCACATATTCCGTTAAGAATATTTCTGGAGAATTGGGTAGGCACAGTGCTTTGCTAGAAGCCAACCATGTCTAGTAAATCGGTAAAAACGTAGTACTAGGTACGTACGTGTTCGGATAGTCCGACGACCGAATTTACTGCCAACATATCCGGGGATCTCATTGGTCGCTTCCCGAAGATTCACCGATGACGTATGACTCGCACTTTATTAATCTTGGATTAATTAAAGAGAGAGAAAATTAATCTGGGATTAATTACGGAGATATTTTGTCTGGGATAAAATACTATTTAAAGAGAGAGAATGATTTATTTGGAATTAATCTATAAAATAATATATTCGATATATTATTCCAAATTGGATTTCGTCGCGGAATTAAAATTAGATTTTAATTCAGGCGAACGAGTTAATTTAGAATTAATTCGTGAGCGACGTGAATAGTAATTTTGCTAGGCAAAATTATTTAATTAAATTTGATTTAATTACGTCGCAACGAAAATTCGTTAATTCGGAATTAGCGAACCCGAGCCCGGGAGTATTTGCGGGCCCACTCGCATTTCGAATTCAAGTGCGGCCCATAAGTCACATCAAGCGTCAAATCATTAGACATTCAATTGATAGATGTCTTGTCACTTTGAGTGATGTGATGTCTAGTCATTTGTGAGTGATGATGGTGGTGGTTGGATGGCTTAATTGCCTTGTACCTTTTTTACTTTGGAAATTCAAAATGTGGTATATCTTTTATTGATTTTGGAATTCAAAACCAACTAACATAATTTTCTTCTTCCTCTCTCCACTCTCTCGGCCTTGGGCCATTTTTTTTTTCAAAAATTTTCCAAAGCCGAGAACAAGATGAAGCTTTAAGGGAAAGATTTGCGGCAAATTTTTTCGAGTGCTAGAACACATTAGGAGTCATTCGAAGGTGATAGGGAAACCCACCCGTGAGCATGGAATGCACACCCAAGCTTGGAGCTTGGCCGAGCAAATGGAGCACAAAATCCCCTCAAATGCTGAGAGCTCAATAAAGGAAAAGCTTGAAGATTTTTTTTTGTTCCTCGCATCGCAAAAGCTGATCAATGTAAGTATGATTCTGCCATACTTCTTTTGAGTATTCACACATGTTTCTATGCTTAAATCGATCTTGGGACTAACCTAGAAACCCAACAGGAAATACTTACTTTGATCGGATTTACAATGCGTTGAACACAAAAAATTTCTTCAAGCTTTTCCTCCATTAGACTCTCGGCCAAGCTTCTCTTTTGTGCTCCATGGATGATCTTCAAGCTCCCAGCTTTGAGAATGAATTCCATGCTCATGAATGGGTTTCCATATCACATTTGTGTAACCCCTTGGATGTGCTAGCATCATTGAAACATTTGCCACAAATCTTTCCTTTGCATCTTGTAACTCTGGCATGAGAGAAAATTAGAGAGAATTGGCACCAAGGCCGAATGAGGGAGAGAGAGAGAATAGAAGATAATGTTGTGTCTTTTTTTTCAAAAAACTAATACCAATTACCAAATTCAAAATTTGGTACAAGACTTTAAAGTCTTCAACCACCCCATCAATCACAAAAGTGACATCCATCACATCACTCAAAGTAAATGTGACTTCTATCACAAGAATGACTAATGATGTGACGCGTGATGTGACTTGTGGGCCTCATTTGATTCGAAATGCGATTTGGCCCGCAAACACTCCCGGGCTCGGGTTCACTAATTCCGAATTAACGAATTTTCTGTTGCGACATAATTAAATCAAATTTAATTAAATAATTATGCCTAGCAAAATTACTATTCACATCGCTAGCAAATTAATTCTAAATTAACTCGTTGGCCCGAATTAAAATCTAATTTTAATTCCGCATCGAAATCCAATTTCGTTTAATATATCGAATATATTATTTTATCGATTAATTCCAAATTAATCGTTCTCTCTCTTTAAATAGTATTTCATCCCAGATAAATATCTCCGTAATTAATCCTAGATTAATTTTCTCTCTATTATAATTAATCCCAGATTAATTATGTTGGCAGTAAATCTGGTCGTCGGACTATCCGAACACGTACGTACCTAGTACTATGTTTTTACCGATTTACAAGACATGGTTGGCTTCTAGCAAAGCATCGTGCCTACCCAATTCTCCAGAAATATTCTTAAAGGAATATGTAATCTGCATCAGGTGTAGTATACGTAGTATTGCGTATTGTGATCCAGTATCTGATGTCACATGCTAGGCCTGTGGCTGGAATTGTGCCTGCCCCGTACGAAACAAATATCGGATCTATGGTAACTAGTCTCTATAATCGGATAAGCATGACCTAGTCATATTATCCCGATAGCTGCAACATATAAGAGTATCAGTTATGTATCATACGTGATCATCATCTCCACTATGACTGGAGTGATACTTCCATCTTGACATCACACCCAATACACTACGATTCTCAATATACCCAGAAGAGGCGTACACAGAAACTGTTAAAGCCCTGGACGACCAAAACCAAAGTATATTGATTGTCGTAAGTATTAGCGGTGCAAGTCTCAAGTTAAGACCAAATACACCTACCCTGATTCAGACTTCCATAGACACATAGTCATACTACCAATGGAATTCCAAGGGGTCTATCCAGAGCGAAGATGTTTCCGTACCATCGGTAAACACACCTCCTATTACACTTGCATGAGTATCCAATACCCAAATATATGAGAACTATGTTGTTATACTCACATAACACGCACAAGTGCAATACTAGTCTATTCCGCATTATCGATGTCCAATCTCGATAATACTACGACTAGGGATATTTTAATGATTAAACCTTCATGGATTGATATTGTCTCATATCTTATCAATCCGGAACTAATCATATGGACTTTTATCATTTATATATCCCGGTAATCCAATTACAAATGAGAAAAGAGTAATTTCTTTTGTCACCTAGTCAATTTGTACAACAACACCATGTTCTGTACAAATAGTGATGCTATGGGTCATAATTGTTCAACAATCTCCCACTTGGCCTATAGCCAATCACTCAAGTGTCCTACACTTAAACTATGTACGGTTCGCTCAAACTTCTGCTGAGAAATTACTTTCGTCAGCGAATATGCAAAGTTATCATCTGATGCGATTTATCCGATCATCACATCGCCACGATGTATGATCCGAACGAATCAGATGAATAGTTGAAGTATATACTTGGATCGTTGATGAGACCATTAATTCTTTAGCCTGTGTTGTAGCCTAGCTCAGCTGCTAACAGAACTACTCCTAATCCAATTAGGATTATTTAGATCCAAAGTGCTTCTATTGTTGTCTCAGTTGAAGCAATATTCCACTTTTGTTGTTTATTCGGCAACAGTATCTTGCTTGGAAGATTTCCAGCTCACTGTTCCATTATTCAAACTATATAGTATCCTTTATTACTACTTATAGTCATTTTTTATCGGTTAGGAAACTTGCAACAGTGAACCCAATCACTTCAAGTTCTCTTTCTCCATAGCTTAAGAAAGCATCATTAGTTCATCTAAGATACTTAAGGATGTTCTTAACATCAATCCAGTGACTATCACTTGGATTGGCCTGATTGTGACTCCATATGCTCAAAGCATATGAGACACTAGGTCACGTACATATATTTCAATGTACGAATTCTTGGAGAGTGCCAATAACTTTAATATCTATCCCAGTAGATCCTTATTCCTAGAATAAAGGTTGTCTCTCCCAGAATTCTATGGAGAATTTTTCATGAAGCCAAGCTTTCACCGATTATATTATGGGAATTTCATTTCCAAGAAATGATATATCATCATTATATAGGACAATCATTGTCAGTGTGCTCCCACTAACCTCCTTATATACACAAGAATCATTTTCGTTTTGAATTAAATCATATACCATTATGATTACATCAAAACAATAGTTCCAAGAACGCAATGCTTACTTCAATCCATAAATGGAACGAATTAACTTGCAAACCTTGTTTGCTTGTTTTGGTACAACAAAACCGTCAGGATGTTGTAAACATCCTCCAAAAGGTTTCCGTTTAAGGAAAGCGATTTTGACGTTCAGCTGCCATATTTCATAAATGAAACAAGAAGCATTAGCAAGCATTATCCAAATGGATTTAACCCTGATAACGAGTAAAAGGTTTCGTCGTAATCGACATAATATTGATAACGACACCTTTTTCGCTACAAGCCTAGCTTAGTACATTGGTATGTTTCCATCCATGTATGTCTTCCTTGAAGACTCACCAATAGGCACAATGCCTTTTGGTACATCAACTAGTATCCAAACTTAGTTGGTATACAATAAAACCATTTCGGATATCATGGCACTTTTCCATAATAGGGAGTCGATACCTTGTATCACTTCCTCTTACGTAGTCGGTTCGTATTCCTCAATAAGATTGACATCTTTACGAGGTGAGATCAGAAACCCATATCTCCCAGGTTATTTTCTGACTCTCTCCGACTTACGCGGTTCATGTGTATTTGAAGATTATTGGTACAGTTTCATCCTTGATGAATTGTTTGTGTTCCGTTAAGGAATCGGTGTCTGGAACAGTATTACTCTGATTTTCATCGAGTTTTACTTTCCTCCCACTTACCACTGCATATAGGTATTCCTCTTGTTAGACAATTATGACCCATAGTGTCACTATTTGTAAAAGACATTGTGGTTTTTGTACAAATTAATTATGTAGCAATGAAATTACATTTTATCATTTTTTAATTTGATTACTTAATATATATAAATGATAAAAGTCCTTATGATTAGTTCCGGATTATAAGATATGAGACAGTATCAATCCATAAGTTTTAATCATTAAATATCCCTAGTCGTAGTATTATCGAGACTGGACATCGATAATGCGGAATAGACTAGTATTGCACTTGTACGTGTTATGGAAGCGTAACGGCATAGTTCTCATATATTTAAGTATTGGATACTTATGCAAGTGTGATAGGAGGTTGTGTTTACCGATGGTACGGAAACAGCTTCGCTCTGGATAGACCCTGTGGAATCCCATTGGTAGTATGACTATGTGTCTATGAGAGTCCGCATTAGGGTAGGTGTATTTGGTCTTAACCTGAGACTTACATCGCTAGTACTTGCGATAATCAATACGCTTTGCTTTTGGTCATTCAGGACTTTAACAGGTTTTGTGTACGCCTCTTCTGGGTTTATTGAGAATCGTAGTGTATTGGGTGTGATGTCAAGATGGAAGTATCACTTCAGTCATAAGGAGATGATGATCACGCTGGGATACAGAACTGGTATTCAAAATGGTTGCAACCATCGAGATAATATGACTTGGTCATGATTATTCGATTAAAGAGACTAGTTGCTTGTAATCCGATATATGCTTCGTACGGGGCAGATACTATTCCAGCCCCAGGCCTTGCATGTGACATCCGATACTGGATCGCTATACACAATACTATGTATACTACGCCTGATATAGATTATATATTCCATTAAGAATATTTCTGGAGAATTGGGTAGGCACGGTCTTTTCTAGAAGCCAACCATGTCTCGTAAATTGGTAAAAACGTAGTACAAGGTACGTATGTGTTCGGATAGTCCGACGACCGGATTTACTGCCAACATATCCAGGGATCTCTTGGGTCGCTTCCCGAAGATTCACTGATGAAATATGATTCGAACATAACTAATCTTGGATTAATTACGGAGATATTTTATCTAGGATAAAATACTAATTGAAGAGAGAGAAATGATTAATTTGGAATTAATCGATAAAATAATATATTGATATATTAAACGAAATTAGATTTCGACACGGAATTAAAATTAGATTTTAATTCGGGCTAACGAATTAATTTAGAGTTAATACGCTAGCGACGTGAATAGTAATTTTGCTTGGCATAATTATTTAATTAAATTTGATTTAATTACGTCGCAACGGAAAATTCGTTAATACGGAATTAACGAACCCGAGCCCGGGATGTATTTGCGAGGCCACTTCGATTTCGAATCAAGTGCGGCCACAAGTCACATCGCTCGTCACATCGCACGTCATTCAAGTGATATATGTCAACTCACTTTTTGGTGATTGACATGCAGTCATTATTCATGAAAGAAGTGGTTGTGAGGCTTTAATGAAAATTTTGGCTCCAAATTTTTTGTTTGACTTTTAAAAGATATACCAAAATTTGGTAAATGATTTTCATTATTGTTTTTAGAAAACAAATACACAAAAATTGAAATCTATCTCTCTCCCCATTTTGCTCAAGCCGTGAGCTTCTCCAACAAGAAAGAAAAATTGTTTTTCCTTTCAATCTTGCTAGCACATTCAAGAATCAATACAAGGTGATAGGGAAACCAACCTTGGAGCTTGGAATTAAAAGACAAAGCTTGGAGCTTGGATTTTCACCTTGGTCGAATTCCACAATGAGATCTTGGAGTTCATTTTCTTCTCAACACATCTCAAATCCGTTCAATGTAAGTGTGTTTCCGCCTCACTTCTTTGAGTATTCATTCATTTCATTGCCTAATTAAGATCTTGGGACTATAGTAGAAACCAACAATGGTATCATTGAGCCTAGTTTGAGCATGAAAAATGTTAGGGTTCATATGCTTAAAATTTGGGTAAAAATGATTTGAGCATGATTTGATGAAATTATTTGATTAAGTATGCTTGAATGATGATAACATAGTGTTATGCATGATCAATTTCATGAAAAATTGAATTGGATAATTTTTCCCCAAATATATGGCTTGGCCGAATGCTTATTGAAATCATATATCATGGTATTTTTTGTTTTTTTAATCATTGGATGAGTTTAAAGACTTGGGATAATATTGATTTGAGATTCAATCGAATTGAAAATGAAATCGAACAAAAAACCCTATGAATGCCGTGAGGTATATAACATGAAATGAAATGATTTTTTGAATCAATTATGTTGGACATGTGTTGATGATGATATGCATGATTAATGGATTAGATTAGTATTTTGGAAATGATAATTTAATAGATTAATCATGGCTAAACACTTGGATTTATTAAATTATGAATTTTGGAAAATTGGAATTTAATAAATTGGGCTTGATTTTGAATTGGGCTTATAATTGTTGTATTTGGGCATAATGGGCTTGGTTGGGCCAAGTTGATTTAAGTCAATTTGGATTGGATCCAAATTGGTCCTAAATCATTCCATTAAGTCCAAATATAACAAATGGGCTTTAAATGTTTAATTGGGCCTAATGGGACTAAATTGGTTCTTGGAAAATAAGGGTGATTCCTTAATTGGGCCTTGGTATTGGGTTTGACCCATATTGACCAAAGCCCATGCCTTATGAAATCAATTGAAAGCCCATTGGACTTTAATTAAACAACATTGGATGTTAATTGGGCTTTGAGACCCGTTAAGATTAGATTTGGAATCTAAGTCGTTAAAGCGCAATAAAAAGTGTAGATATTTAATTTGGAATTAAATAAATGAATTAGTATTGAATACGAATTAAATTAGATTTAAAGAGTAGTTCGATATAATTCAAGAATTCGTACTTCAAGTACTTATTCTCAAACGAGTTGGACTCGAGCAAATCAAATCGTTGTTTGAACATTGGATGATCACTTAAATCAAAGATTAATTAATTGGATTAGATTGATTGAATAACATGCTATGAATGAATACATGGATGTGTTGAATGAATAATGTATATCGGATGGATATTAGAAGGGAAATAGCAATTTTGGAAATTGTTGTAAATTTAGAATTTATTAAATTGGACCTGCGTGTCCAGCCTTATCTCTCTTGATTCTTTGTATTCTCTTCTCACCTAATTCCCCTCAATGTTAATGAGGTTTCTATTATTGTATTATGTAATTGGGTAGAAGTAAGAATAGTGCTAGCCGGGGAGAGGAAAGGGAGTGATTTGTTCTAGGAACAATTTGTGCGATATCCATCCGCATATCATTATTATTTTATTTCCGCGCCTTATTATGTTTTCTTAGAATGCATGATTAAGGGTGTATGATGAGACCTAACAAAGATAATAAATTGGTTGCCAATTTACGCGAAAAAACCCTCAAAACATATTAAGCGTTTTTCCTTCCATTGAGTGATTCTTACTCAAGATCCAAGATTGGCACTGGTTTGTTGGCCAAAGTCAAGACCTTTGTCCATCGCGGATGTGTTTGAATCATGAAGGCTTTGTTCCATATCGGTGTCTTGTCCAAGTTTTGATTTGTTGGCCAAAGTCAAGATCACTTCTTGTCCATCGACATCGATTACGAAGATTTCCAAAGTCAATGGGTCCTGCTTAACTGGAATCATTAAGCTTGTTGTGCCAAAGCCAAGGCTTAGTTGATTCAGAGGAAAAAGGTTAGGAAAATATATTGGATATATTGATATATATATATTATATATATGTTTCAGACTTGGAGGTCCACCTACCGGATCTAGGAATTGGATGGGATCCAATTGATCTTAGAGATCTACCTAGTTAAATATCATACAGCTTGTTGGCCAAAGTCAAGGTTGTGTGTTATTTAATGGGATACTAGCCCACTAGGAAACTAGGTTTCCCGAGTACTCAACAGAGGGTTAGAGGCTCGCCGAAAAATAGTGGGAGGCTAGTATTGAATTTGCAATTTCGTTCAAATACTTAGCTTTACGCGCTTTAAAAATTATTTCGTCAATTATTTTATTAGTTGGACTAATACATTATTATTTTCTTCTTATAACAGTTAGACTGTACCCAAACATCGTTAATCGAATAGTTGGACTATTGCGGTTAAGATGACTTGAAAGTTAAGCATTAGGGATATTGTCATGGGCGACAACGTCTTTAATGGCAGAAACTTTCAAGACTGGGATATGAATCTCAGAATTGTTCTGGGATCTGAGAAGTTACTTTATACTATAGAGTGACCTCTTGGGCCTAAGCCCCGACCTGATCAGTTGCTTGAGCTAGAGCTTTGGAAGACTCATAGCGATGATAATGCAACTGCCCAATCGGTAATGCTTGCCGCTATGACTCCGCAATTCCGTCGTCAAAACAAGGGGTTGGATCCCTATGAGATGATGGTGAAGTTGCACGATCTCCACCGATCTAACATTACATCGCAAATATACGAGTTGCAGAAGAAGCTCTTCCGCGCTCGAATGTCAGAGGATTCGTCTGTTGAGCATCATGTCTCAAAGATGATTGCTGACATTGAGCAACTCGGACAGATGGGCATAGTCTTGGAGGCTGAGACTTCAGTAGATTTGATCCTACAGTCTCTCCCCGACACTTGGAGTAGGTTCATCATGAACTACAACATGTTGAACCAAGACCAAACTCTTGGAGAGTTGATGTCCACTCTGTGTGAGGCAGAAAATTAGCTCCTTTAGGGCAAGAAGCGGGAGGCGCACTATGCTTCAACATCTCAGACTCTGAGGGCTTGGCCCAAGGCGACTGAATGTGTTAAAAAGAAAAAGCATAAGAAGAATGGCAAGGCCAAATCGTCAAAGGGTTATGGGAAACACAAGGAAAAATCCCGAGATGTATGTTTGCAGTGCGGGAAGCGGGGTCACTGGAAGCGTGACTGCCACGAGTACAAGGCACACATGAAGGAAATTAAAGCGGGCAAGGCACTGGCTACATATATGTTTGTTATAGAAATAAACATGTCTACTTATAGTTTTAAAAATTGGATTTTTGATTCTGGTTGTGGTACTCACATATGTACTGATGTGCAGGATCTGTGGATTAGCAGGAGACTGGCCTCAGAAGAGATTGACCTCCGTGTTGGAAATTGGACTCGAGTTGCCGTTTTGGCCGTGGGCACTTATGTTTTGGAACTGCCCTCGGGGCATGTACTTGAACTTATAAACTATTATTTTGTACCTAGTTTGACTAGGAATATAATTTCTATATCTATGTTAACCCAATGTGGGTATACTTTTGTATTTAGAAACACCGGGTATTTTATGTATAAAAACGAGATGGAAATTTGCACAGCTGATGCAAATAATGGTCTTTATATTTTGAATATAAATCAATCTCAAACATATAATGTAACAAACAAAAGGCTTAAAGTAGTAACAAAGATGAAACTTATATGTGGCATTGTCGTCTGGGACACATAAACAAGACACGTATATCCACACTTTCGAAGAGTGGGTATTTGGACGGATTTGATCCAAATTCATATGACGTCTACGAATCTTGTTTATTAGGCAAAATTCCTAAATCACCTTTCCTTGGTAAAGGTGTACGTGCCACTGAACTGTTAGCCCTTGTTCATAGTGATGTTGTGGGCCCATGTCTAGCCAGGCTAGAGGTGGATATGAATACTTCGTAACCTTTACGGATGATGCATCACGTTATGGTTATGTGTATCTTATAAGACACAAGTCGGAAACTTTTGAGAAATTCAAAGAGTTTCGACACAAAGTAGAAAAACAGACCGGCAAAAGTATTAAGACATTACGGTCGGACCGTGGTGGCCAATACTTAAGCAATGAGTTTCTTGATTACTTGAAAGAATATGGTATTCTTTCAAAGTGGACTCATCCCGGAACACCGCAATTAAACGGTGTGTCCGAACGGAGAAACCGAACTTTGTTAGACATGGTAAGGTCTATGATGAGTCGCACAGAGCTACCTATTTCCTTCTGGGGATATGCATTGAACAGTATAATACTTATTTTGAATAAGGTTCCGTCAAAGTCTGTTCAACAGACTCCATATGAAATATGGACATGAAAGAAATCGGGTTTCTCATTCCTGAAGATTTGGGGTTACTGGGCATACATCAAACGTTTGGAAGGTACCAAACTAGAACCCAAATCGGATAAATGCCTATTTGTAGGATATCCTAGGGAAACCAAAGGATATTACTTCTATCACCCATAAGAGAACAAAGTATTTGTTGCTCTACATGCGGTTTTCCTTGAGAAGGAATTCCTAAATGCAGTGATAAGTAGGAGGAAAGTAGAACTCCATGAAAATCGGAGTGATACTGTTCCTGGCACAGAATCCTTAACGGAACATGAACAGTCCATCAGGGATGAGACTGTACCACAATCTTCGAATACACAAGGACCGCGTAGGTTGAAGAGAGTCAGAAAACAACCTGAGAGGTATGGGTTTCTGATCTCACCTCATGTGGATATTAATCTTATTGAGGAAGACGAGCCGACTACGTATGAGGAAGCGATACAAGGTATCGACTCCGATTTATGGCAAGATGCCATAAATTCCGAAAATGGATTCCATGTACATCAACCAAGTTTGGACACTGGTTGATGCACCAGAAGGCGTAAAGCCTATTGGATGCAAATGGGTCTTCAAGAGGAAGACTGACATGGATGGCAACGTACAAACGTACAAAGCTAGGCTTGTGGCGAAAGGGTATCGTCAACGACATGGTGTCGATTATGACGAAACTTTTTCACCCGTTGCCATGATTAAATCCATTAGGATAATGCTTTCTATTGCTGCATATTTTGATTACGAGATATGGCAGATGGACGTCAAAACCGATTTCCTTAACGGAAACCTTTTGGAGGATGTTTATATGCAATAGCCTGACGATTTTGCCGTGCCTAGACTTGAAAATAAGGTTTGTAAGTTAAATCGATCCATTTATGGATTGAAGCAAGCATCGCGTTCTTGGAACCAATATTTTGATGAGATCATAAAAGAATATGATTTCATTCAAAACGAGGATGATCCTTGTGTATATAAGAAGGTTAGTGGGAGCACACTGACATTCATTTTCCTTTACGTTGATGATGTATTACTTATTGGCAATGACATTCCCATGTTAACGTCGGTGAAAGCTTGGCTTTCATTAAAATTCTCCATGAAGGATCTGGGAGAAGCAGCCTTTATTCTAGGAATAAAGATCTACCGGGATGGATCCAGAAAGCTATTTGGACTCTCCCATAGCACGTACATTGACAAAGTGTTGAAGAGATTCAACATGGATCAGTCTAAGAGGGGACTGTTGCCAGTGTCACATGGCGTCACTCTATCTAAGGACATGTGTCCTAAAACTCAAGATGAGAGAGACAACATGAGTCGGATACCGTTCGCCTCCGCAGTCGGATCGATCATGTATGCCATGATATGTACGCGACCTGATGTCTCCTATGCTTTGAGCATCTGTAGTCGCTATCAGGCCGATCCAGGTGATAGTCACTGGATGGCGGTTAAGAATATCCTAAAGTATCTTAGACGAACTAAGGATGCTTTCTTAATCTATGGAGATGGAGAACTTGAGGTAACTGGGTATACCGATGCAAGTTTCCAAACCGATAAAGACGACTGTAAGTCGCAATCCAGGTACATATTTTGTTTGAATAACGGAGCAATAAGCTGGAAATCTTCCAAGCAATAGACTGTTGCCGATTTAACAACAGAAGCGGAGTATATTGCTGCAGCTGAAGCAGCAAAAGAGGCAGTTTGGATCCGAAAATTCCTAATTGGATTAGGAGTAGTTCCGTTAGCAGCTGAGCCCATTCCATTATATTATGACAATAACGGGGCTATAGCGCAGGCTAAGGAACCGCGGTCTCATCAACGATCCAAGCATGTTCTTCGACATTTCCATCTGATTCGTGAGATCATACATCATGGCGATGTGAAGATCGAGAAGGTCGCATCAGAGGACAACATTACAGATCCGCTGACGAAAGTTATTCCTCAGTAAAAGTTTGAGCGACATGTACATAGTTCAGGTATTATATGCTTGAGTGACTGGCTATAGGCCTAGTGGGAGATTGTTAGACAATTATGACCCATAGCGTCACTATTTGTAAAAGACATTGTGGTTTTTGAACAAATTAATTATGTAGCAATGAAATTGCATTTTATCATTTTGTAATTTGATTACTTAATATATATAAATGATAAAAGTCCATATGATTAGTTCCGGATTATAAGATATGAGACAGTATCAATCCATAAAGATTTAATCATTAAATATCCTTAGTCATAGTATTATCTAGACTGGACATCGATAATGCGGAATAGACTAGTACTGCACTTGTGCGTGTTATGGAAGCGTAACGACATAGTTCTCATATATTTAAGTATTAGATACTTATTCAAGTGTGATAGGAGGTTGTGTTTACCGATGGTACGGAAACAGTTTCGCTCTGGATAGACCCCGCGGAATTGTTAAGTGTTTTGTGTATTAGATTTCCAAAACCTAATACCAATTTTTGCTTTCAAAAAGTCAAGGCATTTAAGCCTACAACCACCTTCATCAACTAGTATCCAAACTAATTCAATTATATTGATTACTATAATCCAATTATAAAATCAACTATTAATTGAAATAGTTTGAATACAGTCCAACTGTTCAATTAAATATTAGTCCAACTAATATATTAATTTATATTGACGAAAAATTAAAATGAGCGCGTATGGCAAGTAACTAAACGAATATTGCAAATTTAATACTTGCCTCCCACTATTTTTCGGCGAGCCTATAACCCTCTATTGAGTACTCGGGAAACCTTGTTTCCAAGTGGGCTAGGATCCCGTTAAATAACACACAATCTTGACTTTGGCCAACAAATTGTATGATAATTAACTAGGTAGATCTCTAAGATCAATTGGATACCATCCAATTCCTAGATCCAGTAGGTGGACATCCAAGTCCGAAACATATATCTTATATATGCCAATATATCCAATATATTCCCTAACTTTTTTCCTCTGAATCAACTAAGCCTTGGCTTTGGCACAACAAACTTAGTGATCCCAGTTAAGCGGAACCCAGTGACCTTGGAAAGCTTCGTAATCAATGTCGATGGACACGAAGTGATCTTGACTTTGGCCAAAAAATCACAACTTGGACAAGACACCGATATGGAACAAAGCCTTCATGATTCAAACACATCTACGACGGACAAAGGTCTTGACTTTGGCCAACAAACCAATGACAGTCTTGGATCTTGAGTAAGAATCACTCATTGGATGGAAAAATGCATAATATATTTTGAGGGTTTGTCGCGTAATTGGCAACCAATTAATTATCTTTGTTAAGGTCTCATCATCATACATCCTTAAACATGCATTCTAAACACATAATAAGGCGCGTAAGTAAATAAAATAATAATGATATGCGGATGGATACTTAAACATTGTTCCTAGAACAAATCTCTCTCTTTCCTCTCTCCCGCTAGCACAAGTATTACTTCTACCCGATTACATAACACTTCTAAAGAAACCTCATTTACATTGAGGGGAATAGGTGAAAAGAGAAATACACAGAGTCAAGAGGTAATAGGCTGGACACGCAGGTCCAATTAATAAATTCTAAATTTATTACAACAATTTCCAAAATTGTCCCACCCATCTAATATCCATCTGATATACATTATTCATGCATCGCAACCATGTATTCACACAAGCATGTTATCAATCAATCTAATCCAATTAATTAATCTGATAATTAATGACCATCCAATATTCAAACAACGATTTGATTTTGCGCGAGTCAAACTCGTTTTGCGAATAAGTACTCAAAGTACGAATTCTTGAATTAAATTAAACTACAACATTAAATCCAATTTAACTTGCATTTAATACTAATTCATTTATTTAATTCTAAATTAAATATTACACTTTATTAATAAACCTTTGCGACTTAAATTTCAAATCTAATTGTTACGGGTCTCAAAGCCCGATTAACATCCAATGTTAATTTAATTAAAGTCCAATGGGCTTTTAATTAATTTCTTAAGGCATGGACTTTTGGTCAACTTGGGTCAAACCCAAAGACTAAAGCTCATTTAAAGGAATCACCATTATGTGCCTAGAAACCAATTTAGGCCCATTAGGCCAAATTAAAATATTAAGGTACATTAGTCATACTTGGACTTTATGGAAATGGTTTTGGGCCCAATTGGATCCAACCAATTTGCCTAAACCAATCTTGGTACAACCAAGCCCAATTAGCCCAATTACAACTTTACAAGCTCAATTCCAAATTTGGCCCAACATAATTAAATTCCAATTTCACAATTTAATTACTCAAAGTGTAATGCCATAATTAATCACCCAAATTAACATTTCCAAAACATCAATTAGCCTAATTAATTATGCTCATTAACTAGGGGTGGGCAAAAAAATCGACCGAACCGAACCAAACCGCAAACCGAACCAAACCGGACTGAATTTACGGTTTTTTTCCTAACGGTTCGGTTTGCGGTTCGGATTGGCCCACCCCAAACGGTTTACGGTTCAATTCAGGACCTAATCCGAACCGCACCTGTTAAACCAAATCGAACCATTATAATTAAAAAATATATAAATTTTTATAAAAAATTTTGTATTTTTATTTTAATTTTATTCTATGTTTTCTTTTATTAGTATGTTAATACTTTTATTCTTAAATTTTGTTAATATATTTATTTTTTAATACTTTTATTCTTCAATTTATTTTTTTTATGGTAGCATCATTATTCTTGAAAGTAAGATGTTGGATTTGTCTCTTAATTAGAATGATGGTAGCATCATTATTTGAAGTGATTTTTAAAAAATACAAGAATTAATTGTGCCTCATTTTTCAATCCTTTATGGAGTGCGTATGTTCCCTGGAGTCACAACTTACACCATTGCACTTCATACAATTTGTTGGATAGACTAGTTTTTTTTTTCACTTAAGTGGATGAAATTTTATTTTAAATATAGTAATCTGTAAACCGAACCGAACCAATCCGTAAACCGCTGGTTTAAAAAATTTTCAATCCGAACCAAACTGTTATTTAATGGTTTGGTTTGAGAGGTAAAAAATCTGAACCGTAAAATATGGTTTGGTTCGGTTTTTAGCAAAAACCGAACCAAACCGAACCGCGCCCACCCCCTATCATTAACATCAAAACATGTCCAACACATTTAATCAAAAATCAAACCCATTTCATGCTAGTAAGCTTTCGGCATTTTGGGGATTTTAATGTCCAATTCGGTTTCAATCCAATTGAATCCACAATCAACATTACCCAATGTTTTCCAACTCATCCATTGATCAAAAACACAAAAAATACCAAGACATTAGGGTATGTTCATATTCGGCCAAGCCTCAAAAATTGGGGGAAAATTGATCCAATTAAATTTCATGAAATTGATCATGCACAACTTCAATTAAACATCATTTAAGCATACTCAATCAAACAATTTCATCAAATCATGCTCAAATTGATTTTACCCAATTTTAACCCTAATATATTTTCATGCTCAACCTTGCTCATAGATACCATTTTTGGGTTTCTAGTTAGTCCCAGATCGATTTCAAGCAATGAACATGTGCGAATACAACAATGAAGAATGGCGAAAATGATGGAGCCCAAAAGATGACCATTGCCGTGAGCTTCTTCTACCTTGGAGGAAAAGATTTTCTTCATCGCATCCAATCCGATCAATGTAAGTATGATTCCGTCGTACTTCTTGATGTATTCACATGTATTTTCATTACTTGATATAGATATAGTTATGATACCATTGTTGGAATTTTCTAAGCATCCCAAGATCATATCAAGCAATGAAAATACTTGTGAATACATCAAGAAGTACGGCGAAATCATACTTACATTGATCTGATTGGATGCGACGAAGAAAATCTTTTCCTCCAAGGTAGAAGAAGCTCACGGCAATGGTCCTCTTTTGGGCTCCATCATTTTCGGCCATCTTCAAGTTGTCCTCCATGGATGAATCTTCAAGCTCCAAGCTTGGTTTGATGATTCCATGCTCATGAAATTAGTTCCCTATCACCTTGGTATATACTCTTTTGAGTGCTAGTTCTTGATGATTTTTGCCACAAAAATCACCATCTTCATCCTTGTTATTTTCGGCCTTGCCAAACAATGGAGAAGAAGAATTGGTTCAAAACCGAGAGAGAGAGAGAGAAGGGAAAAAGGGCTCCAAAACCGTGAGCCATTACAAGAGAGAGAGAAAATGTGTTAGGTTAAAATTGATTTAATGTTGTAGTTTAATTTAATTCAAGAAGGGAAAAAGAGCAATTTCCTTTGTCGCATAGTTAATTTGTACAACAACACCATGATCTGTACAAATAGTGATGCTATGGGTCATAATTGTCCAACAATCTCCCACTTGGCCTATAGCCAATCACTCAAGTGTCCTACACCCGAACTATGTACGGTTCGCTCAAACTTCTACTGAGGAAATACTTTCGTCAGCGGATTTGCATGGTTATCATCTAATACGATTTATTCGATCATCACATCACCACGATGTATGATCCGAACGAATCAGATGAATATATGAAGTATATATCTGGATCGTTGATGAGACCATTAATTCTTTAGCATGTGTTGTAGGCTAGCTCAGCTGCTAACAGAACTACTCCTAATCTGATTAGGATTATTATCGATCCAAAAGGCTTCTATTACTGCCTCAGCTGCAGCAATAACCCGCTTGTGTTGTTTATTCGGTAACAGTATCTTGCTTGGAAGATTTCCAACTCATTATTCCGTTATTCATACTTTATAGTACCGTTCTTATGACTTATAGTCGTTTTTATCGGTTAGGAAACTTGCAACAGTGAACCCAGTCACTTCAAGTTCTCCTTCTCCATAGTATAAGACAACATCCTTAGTTCATCTAAGATACTTAAGGATGTTCTTAACATCAATCCAATGACTGTCACTTGGATTGGCCCGATTGTGACTCTATATGCTGAAAGCATATGAGACACCAGGTCGCGTACAATTATTTCAATGTACGAGTTCTCGGAGAGTATCAACAACTTTAAATTTATCCCAGTAGATCTTTATTCCTAGAATAAAGGTTGTTTCTCCCAAGAATTCTACGGAGAATTTTTATGAAAGCCAAGCTTTCACCGATAGTTTTATGGGAATATCATTTCCAAGAAATGATATGTCATCATTACTTAGGACATTCATTGTCAGTGCGCTCCCATTAACCTTCTTATATACACAAGAATCATTTTCGTTTTGAATTAAATCATATACCATTATGATTATATCAAAACGATAATTCCAAGAATGCAATGCTTGCTACAATCCATCTATGGATTGAGTTAACTTGCAAACCTTGTTTGCTTATTTTGGTACGACAAAACCGTCAGGATGTAGTAAACATCCTCCAAAAGGTTTCCGTTAAGGAAAGCGGTTTTGGCGTTCAGCTGCCATATTTCATGAATGAAACATGCAGCATCAGCAAGCATTATCCAAATGGATTTAACCATGGCAACGAGTAAAAAGTTTCTTCATAATCGACACAATGTTGATAACGATACATTTTCGCTACAAGCCTAGCTTAGTACGTTGGTATGTTGCCTTCCATGTATGTCTTCCTTGAAGACTTGTATAGAACCAATAGGCACAATGCCTTCCGGTACAACAACTAGTGTCTAAACATAGTTGGTATACATGGGATCCATTTCGGACATCATGGCACTTTTCCATAATATGGAGTCGATATCTTGTATCACTTCCTCATACGTAGTCATTTCGTGTTCCTCAATAAGATTGACATCTTTATGAGGTGAGATCAGAAACCCATACCCTAGGTTGTTTTCTGACTCTCTCCGAATTACGCGGTTCTTGTGTATTCGAAGATTATTGGTATAGTTTCATCCTTGATGAACTATTTGTGTTCCATTAAGGAATCGGTGCCTGGAATAGTATTACTCTAATTTTCATCGAGTTTTACTTTCCTCCCACTTACCACTGCATATCGGTATTCCTCTTAGGAAAACCGCATGGCGAGCAACAATTACATTGTTCTCTTGTGAGTTGTATAAGTACTATACTTTGGTTTCCTTAGGATAACCCACAACTTAGGCACTTATCCGATTTGGTTTTTAGTTTGGTATCATCCAAACATATGCCCAGCATTCCCAAATCTTCAGGAATGAGAGAACCCAATTTCTTTCATGTTCATATCTAATATGAAGTCTGTCTAACAGATTTTTGTGGAACCTTATTCAAAATAAGTTTTGCACTGATTAATGCGTATCCTTTGAAGGAAATGGTAGCTCAGAGCGACTCATGATTAACCTTATCATGTCCAACAAAATTTGGTTTCTCTGTTCGGACACACCGTCAAATTGACGTGTTCCGGGAGGAGTCCTCATTGAAAGAATACTATACTCTTTCAAGTATTTGAAAAACTTATTGCTTAAGTATTTTCATCATGGTCCAATCATGGTGTTCAATACTTTAGCCGATATGTTTATCTACTTCGTGTCGAAACTCTTTGAATTAATCAAAAGTTTCTGATCCGTGTTTCACAAGAAACACATAACCATAACGCGATGCCACATCCGTAAAGGTTACGAAATATTCATATCCACCTCTAGCCTAGCTAGATATGGGCCCACTTACGTCACTATGAACGAGGGCTAACAGATCGGTGGCACTTACACTTTTACCAAGTAAAAGGTGTTTTAGGCACTTTGCCTAATAAACTAGATTCGTAGACATCATTTGAATAGAATCAAATTCGTCCTAGTATCCACTCTTCGAAAGTGTGGATATACGAGTCTTGTTTAATTGTGTCCCAGACAACAATGCCATAAATAAGTCTCAACTGATTAAATCAGTTTGAGCTATTTGTTTGTCATGTTATACTTTTGAGATTTATTTATATTCAAAATATAAATACTGTTATTCACATTTAATGTGTTTATCTCAATATCATCTTTATAAAATAAAAAACTTTAGTGTTCTAGAATATAAAGGTATACCCGCAACGGGTTAAACCTTGATATAGAGATAATATTTCTAGTCAAACTAGTTACATTGTAACAGTCTCCTAATTTAAGTACATACCCGAAGGGTAGTTCCTAAACTTAGGTTTCTACGGTTAAAACAGCAACTTTCGTCCCGTTTCCAATTCGCAGGTTAATCTCAACTGAAGTCAGTATCCTGCTTATCAGCAGATTCTGCACACCAGAACATATTTATGTACCACATTTAGTATCTAAAATCCAATTTTAATATTAATAGTGAACATATTTATAACAAACATATTTGAAGTCGGAGCCTTGCTCGTCTTCAATTCTTCATGTTTGCCTTGTCCATACTGCAGTCACGCTTCCAGTGACCCCGTTTGCCACAGTTTAGGCAGACATTTTGGGATATGTCATTTGTCTTCCCAGAAGATTATAATGATTTTTCCTCTGCCCCTTTTTCACACCCCAGAAGCCTTCGGCCAAGCCTTGGCCTTCCGGAATGTCGAAGTAAGATACGTCTTGCGCTTCTTGCCCTATTGCAAACTCTGGCTTTATCTCCTTGAGTATATCCATTAACTCTCCAAGAGTTTTCTATTGCAATTTGTATTTCTAAGATCTAAGGATAAATCTATGAAGATCCTTCAATTTCATTATCATACTATAAGGATCTAATCCTTAGGTCTGACTAAGAAATTAAGGAGTCTTTTTTGAAAGTATAATGGATTAAGCACTAAAGTTATCATCACATGAATATTCCAAATATCATGTTCTATTATTTGCTCAACTCCAGGCTTAGGCTCGAGACGTCACTATATCAAATAAAGTAACTTCTCGGTTTCCAGGACTATCTTGAGATTTTATTCCCAATTTGAAAATTAAAGTCGTTCAATGACATTTTCACCCAGGATTATGTTTTAAACAGTAAACTATAATCTAATTGATTTCCAAAATAAATAAAATGTGTTAGGTTAAAATTGATTTCCAAAATCAATAAATAACATATACCAAAAATTTGTAAAATGGCTTTCAAAAAGTCAACAATTTTTTGTGGCAAAAAATGCATTAAATGCATTCAACAACCCACATCAACTATTCAAATCACAAGTGACTTCACATCACATCACTCAAAGTGACAAGTGATATGACGCTTGATGTGACTAGAGATTTGACGTTTGATGTGACTTGTGGGCCGCACTTAAGTTCGCAATGCGAGTGCGCCCGCAAACACTCCCGGGCTCAGGTTCGCCAATTCCGAATTAACGAATTTTCCGTTGTGACGAAATTAAATCTAATTTAATTAATAACTTTGCCTAGCAAAATCACTATTCATGTCGCTAACGAATTAATTCTAAATTAACTCGTTTGCCCGAATTAAAATCATATTTTAATTCCGCGTCGAAATCCAATTTCGTATAATATATCGAATATATTATTTTATCGATTAATTCCAAATTAATCGCTCTTTCCCTTTAATTATATTTTATCCCAGATAAAATATCTTGTAATTAATCCCAGATTAATTTTCTCTCTCATCTAATTAATCCCAGATTAATAAAGTGCGAGTCATACGACATCGGTGAATCTTCGGGAAGCGACCCATGAGATCCCCAGATATGTTGGCAGTAAATCTGGTCGTCGGACTATCCGAACATGTACGTACCTAGTACTACGTTTGTACTGATTTACAAGACAATGTTGGCTTCTAGCAAAGCGACATGCCTACCCAATTCTCCAGAAATATCCTTACAGGAATATGTGATCTATATCAGGCGTAGTATACGTAGTATTGCGTATTTCGATCCAGTATCGGATGTCACGTGCAAGGCCTGGGGCTGGAATTGTGTCTGCCCCTTACGAAGCACATATAGGATCTCTGGTAACTAGTCTCTATAATCGGATAATCATGACCTAGTCATATTATCCTGATGACTGCAGTACATGAGAGAACTAGTTTCGTATCCTACGTGATCATCATCTCCACTATGACTTGAGTGATACTTCCATCTCAACATCACACCCAATACACTACGATTCTCAATATACCCAGAAGAGGCGTACACAGAACCTGTTAAAGCCCTGGACGACCAAAGCCAGAGTATATTGATTGTCGCAAGTATTAGCGGTGCAATTCTCAGGTTAAGACCAAATACACCTACCCTGATTCGGACTTCCATAGACACATAGTCATACTACCAATGGAATTCTGAGGGGTCTATCCAGAGTGAAGCTGTTTCCGTACCATCGGTAAACACAACCTCCTATTACACTTGCATGAGTATCCTATACCCAAATATATGAGAACTATGACGTTATGCTCCCATAACGCGCACAAGTGTAATACTAGTCTTTTACGCATTATCGATGTCCAATCTCGATAATACTCTGACTAGGGATATTTAATGATTAAACCTTTATGGATTGATACTGTCTCATATCATCTCAATCTGGAACTAATCATATGGACCTTTTATCATTTATACATCTGGGTAATCTAATTACAAATGATAAAAGAGCAATTTCCTTTGTCACATAGTTAATTTGTACAACAATACCATGATCTGTACAAATAGTGATGCTATTGGTCATAATTGTTCAACAGGAATCCCATTGGTAGTATGACTATGTGTCTATGGGAGTCTGTATTATGGTAGGTGTATTTGGTCTTAACCTGAGACTTACATCGCTAGTACTTGCGATAATGAATACGCTTTGCTTTTGGTCGTCCAGGACTTTAACAGGTTTTGTGTACGCCTCTTCTGGGTTTATTGAGAATCGTAGTGTATTGGGTGTGATGTCAAGATGGAAGTATCTCTTCAGTCATATGGAGATGATGATCACGCTGGGATACAGAACCGGTACTCTAAACGGTTGCAACCATCGGGATAATATGACTTGGTCATGATTATTCGATTAAAGAGACTAGTTTCTTGTAATCCGATATATGCTTCGTACGGGGCAGACACTATTCCAGCCCCAGGCCTTGCATGTGACATCCGATACTGGATCGCTATACAAAATACTATGTATACTACGCCTGATATAGATTATATATACCATTAAGAGTATTTCTGGAGAATTGGGTAGGCACGGTGCTTTGCTAGAAGCCAACCATGTCTCGTAAATCGGTAAAAACGTAGTACGAGATACGTACGTGTTCGGATAGTCCGACGACCGGATTTACTGCCAACATATCCAGGGATCTCTTGGGTCACTTCCCGAAGATTCATCGATGACGTATGATTCGAACATAATTAATCTTGGATTAATTACGGAGATATTTTATCTGGGATAAAATACTAATTGAAGAGAGAGAAACGATTAATTTGGAATTAATCGATAAAATAATATATTCGATATATTAAACGAAATTAGATTTCGACGCGGAATTAAAATTAGATTTTAATTCGGGCTAACGAATTAATTTAGAGTTAATTCGTTAGCGACGTGAATAGTAATTTTGTTTGGCATAATTATTTAATTAAATTTGATTTAATTACGTCGCAATGGAAAATTTGTTAATTCGGAATTAACGAACCCGAGCCCGAGATGTGTTTGCGAGGCCACTTTGATTTCGAATCAAGTGCGGCCACAAGTCACACCGCTCGTCACATCGCACGTCATTCAAGTGATAGATGTCAACTCACTTTTTGGTGATTGACATGCAGTCAATATTCATGAAAGAAGTGGTTGTGAGGCTTTAATGAAAATTTTGGCTCCAAATTTTTGGTTTGACTTTTTGAAAGATATACCAAAATTTGGTAAAGGATTTTCATTATTGTTTTTAGAAAACAAATACACAAAAATTGAAATCTCTCTCTCTCCCCATTTTGCTCAAGCCGTGAGCTTCTCCAACAAGAAAGAAAAATTGTTTTTTCTTTCAATCTTGCTAGCACATTCAAGAATCAATACAAGGTGATAGGGAATCCAACCTTGGAGCTTGGAATCAAAAGACAAAGCTTGGAGCTTGGATTTTCACCTTGGTCGAATTCCACAAAGAGATCTTGGAGTTCATTTTCTTCTCAACACATCTCAAATCCGTTCAATGTAAGTGTGTTTCCGCCTCACTTCTTTGAGTATTCATTCTTTTCATTGCTTAAATAAGATCTTGGGACTATAGTAGAAACCAATAACTCTTAGGAAAACCGCATGGCGAGCAACAATTAAATTGTTCTCTTGTGAGTTGTGTAAGTACTAAACTTTGGTTTCCCTGGGATAACTTACAAATTAAGAATTTATCATATTTGGGTTTTAGTTTGGTATCATCCAAACATATACCCAGAATTCCCAAATCTTCATGAATGAGAAAACCCAGTTTCTTTCATGTTCATATCCAATTTGGGTTTTAGTTTGGTATCATCCAAATATATATGTATGTATATATATATATATATATATATATATATATATATATATATATATTGCTTGTGCATACGGCACGGTGTTACAGAATTTACAGAGAGATTAAGATTCTGTTATTTAATTTGTTTGTTAATTTTCAGAGTTATTCTATAATTAAATGGTTTATTTTTTAATTAAATGATTTTATTCTTTAATTTATTTGGTAGTTTTCATTTTCCATTTTTATAGAGATTTTATAATGAAAAGATTTTTTTATCAGCCATTAGATTATAATGAAATGATCTGAGCCGCCGATTAAGCCATATAAAGATAACATTTGGATACATTATCTCTCCTAATCTTAACCATTGGTTTTATCTTTCCCCACACCATTGTGTTTTATAATAAAGATTTGAAGTTAATATAAAATACAAAAATCAAATAAAACACTTGATAAAAAAAGAATTTTATAGAGGAAATAAGAGTATGAGAGGAAAAAAATGAGAATAGGAGAAATGAAAGAGCAAATGAATTTATAGGAAAAAATAACATTTAGCGACGAATTGATCTTTCATCGCTAAAGATTCCCAAATAGCGGGAATTATTTCCGCCAAAATTTTGATCTTTAGCTTCGAAATTTTTGACTTTTAGTGTCGAAAATTCGTCACTGAATGTAAAAAATGTAAATCTAATCTAATTAGATGATAAATTCAAATTTTAGAAAGCGGGAATTCGAAAAATTTAAATTTACCCTTTAGCGTCAAAATATTTGACTTTTAACGTCGAAAATTCGTCGCTAAATGTAAAAAAATTAAATCTAATCTATTTAGGCGATAAATTCAAATTTTAGAAAGTGGAAATTCGAAAAATTTAAATTTACCCTTTAGTTTTGAAATATTTGACTTTTAGCGTAAAACATCGTCGTTAAATATCAAAATATTAAATCTAATTTTATTAGGAGATAATTTCAAATTTTAGAAGGCGGGAGTAAGTAAAATTTTAAATTTAACCTTTAACGTCGAAATAAATAATTTTTGAACGCTAAAGGGGCAACCATTTAGTGTCAAACGACTATTTCGACGCTAAATGTGCAATCTTTTAGCATCGAATCGAATTTCGACGCTAAAGGGTAGAACATTTGGTGTCGATTTTAATTTTGAATCTAAAGGTTAGAACATTTAGCGTGGAACAACTATTTTGACGCTAAAGGTACAACCTTTTAGCATCGAATCAAATTTCGACGCTAAAGGGTTGACCCTTTAGCATCCAAATAGATTTTCAATGCTAAAGGATTACCTTTTAGCGTCGAAAATTTAAATTCGACGCTAAAGGATTTATTAGCGTAAAAAAAAATTGACGCTAAAGGTCCATTTTCTTGTAGTGTCAGCATGTACCTAGGAGATGCCATTGATGACAGTTTGCATCAAATAATTTAATGGTTGTTGATTTGCTCAGTTGATCGAGTTCTTGAATTTATGGCGAAATTAGAAAATCAAATGAAGTAAATTAACTAATGAAGAGAGCGATTACTTGAAAAGAAGAAGCTTGCAAAGGTCTTGAGAGCATTCCCGCTAACAACGAACTCCATCATTTTGTTTGGCTCCTCTTCCACTTCATCGTTTTGTTTGGCTCTCCCGTCACTCGTGGTTGTTGGTTTTTTTTTAATTTAATAAAATATGAACAAATGATTTTTGATTCAATAAACCAGATAATGACAGAGAAATTGAATGAGTTGAGTAGCCGTGATTGGATTAAACTAAAGCTTTGATGAGGAATGCTGAAAAATGATTTTGATTCAACAAACCAGATAACGGAAGAGAAATTGAATGAGCTGAGCAGCCGTTATTGGATTAAACTAAAGCTTTTATAAGGAGTAACAATACAGTCACAAAATTGTTGACTCCAAGTTCCAGCTGCAAATGCATGCACGACAGTATGCAAATGCATAATAGCTGCAAGTTTGAAAGTTGGATGCTTTTGCCAACTGCCAAAATCGTGTGGCACTGTAGCACACGTTTTTGGCAGTATAAAAGGAGCCCCATAGTCATTTTCAATTCATCCTAAAAACTAGAGAGTGGGTTATATAGAGAGTAAAGAGTGTTTAAGAGATTTTTTGTAAAGCTTTGGTTTAAGCTTTGTAATTCTTTTATTTGTGTAATAAAGAAAGAAGTTTTCCTCTCATTTCTCCTCTGTAGTGATTGTTTATATCACAACAAGTGGTATCAGGAGCTAAGGTTACATGGAGGGATCCCGAAACTCAGAAACATAGCTTCGGTTCAGAAAATTGGTTCCGACGAAAGTTGTCAAAAATCGATTTTGAGCATACCATCGGTTTTTCACGATGAGACGAGCATTGTGTTATTTTCTGGCGATCGAACGAAGGTCCAGCAAAGGCTCACGCGTCGCACACGCCAAACAGAGGCTGTCTCACGCGCTCCCACGCTCTACTGAAGATTGAAGACGCTGAGTCAGCTGCCACATCATCGCCCAGTCAGCGCCACATCGGCCTTCACGCACAGTCAGGAGCCCAGTCAGCCGCCATATGTCATCCAGTCAGCTGCCACGTGTCTGCCACGTCAGCATCAGTGCCACGTCAACAAAATTTTTGATAAATTTCAGAAAGATCCCTATACTTTTCAGAATATATATTTTAGCCCCTAAACTTTTAGAAATTGCACTTTGACCCCTGTAACTTCTGAAAATTTTCATTTTGGTCCCTATGTCGGATTTTGACAAACGAAATGTCATTTCCACCATTTTCGACCATTCCAGAAGCAACGATGAGCTCCATTTTTTGAAATTCTACTTTGAATTTTTATGATGGAAGGGGGCAACGGAAAAATGATTTTGTTAACGAGCACTAATTATATCACATGGAGAGGAATGATGAAAGGCCTTCTATATGTGAATAACTATGATGGATCGGTCTTTCTAGAGCGGAAAAATGGAATAATCTTCACCAGAAAACATGTAGTAATATTCATCAGTGGATCGACGATAGTATAGTGAACCATGTTATTGAAGATACTAATGCACGTGTCTTATGGAGAAAGATGGATGAGCTTTTTCGAGCAAAGACGTGCAACAACAAGCTTTTCGAGCAAAGATATGCAACAAAAAGCTGTACTACATCAAGAAGATGATGTGGTTGAAATACGATGAAGGTATAGCTGTGGCGGACCATATCAATGATTTCCTCGGTACCATGAAAGAATTATCTAGATTGGGCATAGACTTCGGTGATGAGGTAAATGGCTTAATACTCCTAAATAAGTTACCAGAATATTAGGAAATGTTTAGATCCACGGTGATGAATTCAGCCTCAGATGGGAGAGTCTCACTGGAGATGGCAAAAATCAGAATCTTCGAGAAATAAAAGATGACGAGCATGCAAAGGACAGCATCAGCCTCAACCTCATAAGCTTTAGTGACTGAGAAGAACAACAGAAAAGGAAGGAGTAAAAGTCGAGGCCCAGGTAGATCAGACAAGAACTGAGGTAAAATAAGAACAAGAGATATAGAATGCTACCATTGTAAAAAGAAAGGTCAAATGAAGAGGGATTGCTACAAATTGAAGAACGAACAGTCCAGAGACAACAACAGAATGGATAGTGACTCTAATCAAGAAAGAGTTGCTACTGCCACCACTGAAAAAAAACTCCAAAGAATTCCTCATAATCTACGAGGAAAATATTGTGAATCTTGCCAGCCACGAGACCAGTTGGGTGATAGATAGTGGAGCCTCCATACACGCCGCATCTCACAGAGACTTCTTTTCATCTTACACACCATATGACTATGGTGCTGTAAGGATGGGGAATGATGGCCAGTCCAAAGCCGTCGATATTGGAGACATCTGTCTTGAAACAGACAATAGGACAAGGCTAGTGTTGAAGGGAGTCAAGCATGTTGGGTTTTCTAGGTCAAACCAAGATCTAATTAAGCGATGAAAAGTGTGAATACAACAAAGTTAAGTTGCGGAAATACTTACTTTGATAAGATTTGCACTGCGTTGAACACAAAAAAATTCTTCAAGCTCTTCCTCCATTAGACTCTCGGCCAAGTTCCTCTTTTGTGCTCCATGGATGATCTTCAATCTCCAAGCTTTGAGAATGAATTCCATGCTCATGAATGGGTTCCCTAATCACCTTTGTGTGACCCCTTGGATGTGCTAGCATCATTGAAAAATTTGCCACAAATCTTTCCTTTGCATCTTGTAACTCTCAGCATTGAGTGGAAATTAGAGAGAATTTGGCACCAAGGCCGAATGAGGGAGAGAGGGAGAAGAGAAGATAATGTTGTGTATTTGTTTTCAAAAAACTAATACCAATTACCAAATTCAAAATTAAAAATTTGGTACAAGACTTTAAAGTCTTCAACCACCCCATCAAACACAAAATTGACATCCATCACATCACTCAAAGTTGATGGGACTTTTATCACAAGAATGACTAATGATGTGACGCGTGATGTGACTTGTGTGTAACGACCGGTAGATATTACTACTACCTATGACGATATTTTTGCGTACAAGACAAAGGAATGTAAAATAAATCATGACGAGATTCAAATACAGTTATGAAAAGACTTCGGGAACGATCGGTAAAAGTTTCGAGGTCCCGAGAAGAAACTGTACCGTATGCCCTTTTGTACTATATATAGTATTTTGGGCATAACTTTGTCATACGAACTCGGAATTTCATGAATTTTATATCACCGGCAAGCGTAGACCAAGACCTACAACTTTTGCGTTAAACATATTTCCAAATTCGGACCAGAACTGAGTCAAAAACGCAGATAAAAATCTGAGTGAATAGTGATTTCGGGCTTAATTGGTAAAACACCAAAATTCTTCATTTTTCTAGACAATTCTACACTTCTTTAGTATCATTTGAGCCCTAATATATAAAGGGGGCCACTATTCACAAATAAAAAAGAAATAAGAAAGAAAATAGGAAAAGAGAGAGGAGAGAAACGTAGAAGAAATGGAGGGAAAAGAAGAGGAAGAAGAAGAAGAAGAAGGAAAATAAAAGAAAGAAGAGAAAGGAAGAAGAAGAAGAATAAAGAAAGGAGAAGGGGAGGCAAGAAGAAAAACATGAGCATCCATTGGAAGCATGGAGGATGAAGAAACCAAGAGAAAGAGATTGATGCCAGATACTAAGAGGTAGCTCACGCCGTGAATCGCTCTCGATTTACAATAGCACAATGAGTGGACACTTATCTTTTGCTTGATTTCTTTATTACTTGTATTTAAATACCAGACTTACTTTTCAGCATTAGGGCGTTAGCCAAGTTTGTTTTTATATCATATATGATTTAGCTTGATTTGAGAAGTTTTATGGAAAGAAAAATGTTTCAGTTTAAGATTTATGTTTTCAGTACATGTTTTATGTTCTTGTTTTTCGGGGCATGAGGTAAAACCTCACCCCAGTATGTAACTAGTACAGTGGAATTGACGAATTCAGATGCATGTGCACATGTGGAGGACTGAGGGGACGCTCTCAGATCCTCGAGCAGGACTAGGGGCTACAGGGTCCCGAAATCCTGATTTCAGATGCCCAGTTGAGTTATGGTTCTGGGTATAGAGTACACCCAGTTGAGTTATGGTCCTAGGTGTAGAGAGACGTCCAGTTGAGTTATGGTCCTGGACGTAGAGCAGATTTCAGTTTTTCAGACTTACAGTACACAACTTTTCTGATTTTTAAAACCCAGTTTTCATAAATCAGATTTTAACAGAGAGTTTTCAGATTTCAGATTTTTAGTATAAAGTTTTCAGAGTTCCAGAACCCAGATTTTTAGCAAGTAGTTTTCAAAAACCAGATTTTCAGAAACAGATTTCAAAAGAAATAAAGTTTTTATAAAAGATATTTCTAAAAGTATGATTTTAAAGTTAAAGGACTCTTACTTTAGTTTTCGGTTTTAGTCCACTCACTTAGATTGTATAGCAATCTAACCCCCCCTCCAGTTTTATTTGTTTTTTAGGGTTTTCCAGGAGGACGAGCTCGGGAGGATTGATACTGATGCAGTCACCAGGGTTAGAGTCCACCAGTTTAGAGTCAGAGTACTATAGTCCAGTTAGAGTTGCATACATGCACTAGTGATGTGATAGTCATTACAAGTAGTCTTTAAAGTGTTGTAAGAGAAGTATTCTAAGTATGCATTAATAAAAGTATTTTACGTTGTTTGAGTTATGGTCTGTATGCATGACATTTACATAGTTCAGAGTACAGTCAGAAAGTCAGAGGCTTATGGGGTTAGCACATATATCCTCTGCCGGTAGCATCTCCCGGATCGGGGATGTTACATTGTGGGCCCCACTTGATTCGAAATGCAATTAGGCCCGCAAACACTCCCGGGCTCGGGTTCGCTAATTCCGAATTAACGAATTTTCCGTTGCGACATAATTAAATCAAATTTAATTAAATAATTATGCCTAGCAAATTTACTATTCACGTCGCTAGCGAATTAATTCTAAATTAACTTGTTCGCCCGAATTAAAATCTAATTTTAATTCCGCGTCGAAATCCAATTTCGTTTAATATATCGAATATATTATTTTATCGATTAATTCCAAATTAATCGTTCTCTCTCTTTAAATAGTATTTCATCCCAGATAAAATATCTCTGTAATTAATCCTAGAGTAATTTTCTCTCTATCATAATTAATCCCAGATTAATTATGTGCGAGTCATACGTCATCGGTGAATCTTCGGGAAGCGACCCATGAGATCCCCGGATATATTGGTAGTAAATCCGATCGTCGGACTATCCGAACACGTACGTACCTAGTACTATATTTTTACTGATTTACAAGACATGGTTAGCTTCTAGCAAAGCATCGTGCCTACTCAATTCTCTAGAAATATTCTTAAAGGAATATGTAATCTGTATCAGGCGTAGTATACATAGTATTGCGTATTGCGATCCAGTATCGGATGTCACATGTAGACTTGGGGCTGGAATTGTGTCTGCCCCGTACGAAGCACATATCGGATCTCTGGTAACTAGTCTCTATAATCGGATAAGCATGACCTAGTCATATTATTCCGATAGCTGCAGCATATAAGAGTATCAGTTACGTATCCTACGTGATCATCATCTCCACTATGACTGGAGTGATACTTCCATCTTGACATCACACCCAATACACTATGATTCTCAATATACCCAGAAGAGGCTTACACAGAACCTGTTAAAGCCCTAGACGACCAAAACCAAAGTATATTGATTGTCGCAAGTATTAGCGGTGCAAGTCTCAGGTTAAGACCAAATACACCTACCCTGCTTCGGACTTCCATATACACATAGTCATACTACCAATGGAATTCCGAGGGGTCTATCCAGAGCGAAGCTGTTTTCGTACCATCGGTAAACACAACCTCCTATTACACTTGCATGAGTATCCAATACCCAAATATATGAGAACTATGTCGTTATGCTCCCATAACACGCACAAGTGCAATACTAGTCTATTCCGCATTATCGATGTCCAATCTCGATAATACTACGACTAGGGATATTTTAATGATTAAACCTTCATGGATTGATATTGTCTCATATCTTATCAATCCGGAACTAATCATATGGACTTTTATCATTTATATATCTCGGTAATCCAATTACAAATGATAAAATAGCAATTTCCTTTGTCACATAGTCAATTTGTACAACAACACCATGTTCTTTACAAATAGTGATTCTATGGGTCATAATTGTCCAACAATCTCCTATTTTGCCTATAGTCAATCACTCAAGTGTCCTACACTTAAACTATGTACGGTTCGCTCAAACTTCTGCTGAGAAATTACTTTCGTCAGCGGATATGCAAAGTTATCATCTGATGCGATTTATTCGATCATCACATCGCCACGATATATGATCCAACGAATCAGATGAATAGTTGAAGTATATACTTGGATCGTTGATGAGACCATTAATTCTTTAGCCTGTGATGTAGCCTAGCTCAGCTGCTAACAGAACTACTCCTAATCCAATTAGGATTATTTAGACCCAAAGTGCTTTTATTGTTGTCTCAGCTGCAGCAATATTCTGCTTTTGTTGTTTATTCGGCAACAGTATCTTTCTTGGAAGATTTCAAGCTCACTGTTCCGTTATTCAAACTATATAGTATCATTTATTACGACTTATAGTCATTTTTTATTGGTTAGGAAACTTGCAACGGTGAACCCAATCACTTCAAGTTCTCTTTCTCCATAGCTTAAGAAGGCATCATTAGTTCATCTAAGATACTTAAGGATATTCTTAACATCAATCCAGTGACTATCACTTGGATTGGCCTGATTGTGACTCCATATGCTCAAAGCATAGGAGACACCAGGTCATGTACATATCTTTCAATGTACGAATTCTCAGAGAGTGCCAACAACCTTTAGATCTATCCCAGTAGATCCTTATTCCTAGAATAAAGGTTGTCTCTCCCAAGAATTCTTTGGAGAATTTTTCATGAAAGCCAAGCTTTCACCGATTATATTATGGGAATTTCATTTCCAAGAAATGATATATCATCATTATATAGGAAAATCACTGTCAGTGTGCTCCCACTAACCTCCTTATATACACAAGAATCATTTTCGTTTTGAATTAAAACATCTACCATTATGATTACATCAAAACGATAGTTCCAATAATGCAATGCTTGCTTCAATCCATAAATGGATCGAATTAACTTGCAAACCTTGTTTGCTTGTTTTGGTACAACAAAACCGTCAGGATGTTGTAAACATCCTCCAAAAGGTTTTCGTTTAAGGAAAGTGATTTTGACGTTCAGCTGCCATATTTCATAAATGAAACAAGAAGCATTAGCAAGCATTATCCAAATTGATTTAACCCTGACAACGAGTAAAAGGTTTCGTCATAATCGACACAATATTGATAACGATACCTTTTTCGCTACAAGCCTAGCTTTGTACGTTGGTATGTTGCCATCCATGTATGTCTTCCTTGAAGACTCACCAATAGGCACAATGCTTTTTGGTACATCAACTAGTATCGAAACTTAGTTGGCATACATGGAATCCATTTCGGATATCATGGCACTTTGCCATAATATCGCCTCTTAGGAAAACCGCATGGCGAGCAACAATTAAATTGTTCTGTTATGAGTTGTATAAGTACTATACTTTGGTTTCCCTGGGATAACTTACAAATTAGGCACTTATCCAATTTGGGTTTTAGTTTGGTATCATCCAAACATATGCCCAACATTCCCAAATCTTCAGGAACGAGAAAACTCAGTTTCTTTCATGTTCATATCTAATATGAAGTCTGTCAAACAGATTTTTATGGAACCTTATTCAAAATAAGTGTTGCACTGATTAATGCGTATCTCTAGAAGGAAAATGGTAGCTCAGAGCGACTCATGATTAACCTTATCAAGTCCAACAAAATTCGGTTACTCCGTTCGAACACACCGCTCAATTGAGGTGTTCCGAGAGGAGTCCACTTTGAAAGAATACTATACTCTTTCAGGTTATCGAGAAACTTATTGCTTAAGTATTTTCAACAGGGTCTAATCCTGATGTTTTTATACTTTAGCCGATCTGTCTGTCTACTTCGTGTCGAAACTCTAAAAGTTTCTGACTTGTGTTTCATAAGATACACATAACCATAACGCAATGCCACATCCGTAAAAGTTACGAAGTATTCACATCCACCTCTAGCCTAGCTAGACATGGGCCCACTTCCGTCACTATGAACGAGGGCTAACAGATCGGTGGCACTTGCAATTTTACCAAGTAAAAGGTGTTTTAGGCACCTTGCCTAATTAAACTAGATTCGTAGACATTATTTGAATAGAATCAAATTCGTCCTAGTATCCACTCTTCGAAAGTGTGGATATACGAGTCTTATTTAATGTGTCCCAGACAACAATGCCACAAATAAGTCTCATCTGATTAATTCAGTTTGAGCTATTTGTTTGTCATGTTATACGTTTGAGATTCATTTATATTCAAAATATAAATACTGTTATTCACATCTAATGTGTTTATCTCAATATCTTCTTTATAAAATAAAACACTTTAGTGTTCTAGAATATAAAGGTATACCCGCAACGGGTTAAAATTAGATATAGAGATAATGTTTCTAGTCAAACTAGTTACATTATAACAGTTTCCTAATTTAAGTACACACCCGAAGGGTAGTTCCTAAACTTAGGCTTCTACGGTTAAAACAGCGACTCTCGTCCCGTTTCCGATTCGCAGATCAATCTCATCTGAAGTCAGTATCCTGCTAATAAGCAGATTCTACACATCAGTATATATCTTATGTACCACATCTAGTATCAAAATCCAATTTTGAAACTAGTAGTGAACAAGTTTATGACAAACATACTTGAAGTTGGAGACTTGCCCCGTCTTCACTTCCTTCATGTCTACCTTGTCCATACGGCAGTCACGCATATAGTGACCCCGTTTACCACAGTTTAGGCAGACATCTCGGGATATGTCATTTGTCTTCCTAGAAGACTGTGATGATTTTGCCTTTACCCCTTTTAGAAGCTCTGGCTCTGCCTCCTAGAGCATAGCCATCAACTCTCCAAGAGTTTACTCTTGGTTCATAATGAACCTGCCCCAGCTTTCGGTATAGACTATAAGATCAAATCTTGGCAGTCTCAGCCACGCAGGTAATGCCCAACTAACCTAGCTTATCGATGTCAGCAATCATCTGCGACACCTAGTGCTCGACAGATGTATCTGTTGGACAATTATGACCCATAGCATAACTATTTGTACAGATCATGGTGTTGTTGTACAAATTAACTATGTGACAAAGGAAATTGCCCTTTCATCATTTGTAATTGGATTACCTAGATGTATAAATGATAAAAGGTCCATATGATTAGTTCTGGATTTAGATGATATGAGACAATATCAATCCATAAAGGTTTAATCATTAAATATCCCTAGTCAGAGTATTATCGAGATTGGACATCGATAATACGTAAAAGACTAGTATTACACTTGTGCGCGTTGTGGGAGCATAACGGTATAGTTCTCATATATTTGGGTATAGGATACTCATGCAAGTGTAATAGGAGGTTGTGTTTATCGATGGTACGGAAAAAGCTTCGCTCTGGATAGACCCCTCGGAATTCCATTGGTAGTATGACTATGTGTCTATGGAAGTCTGAATCAGGGTAGGTGTATTTGGTCTTAACCTGAGACTTGCACCGCTAATACTTGCGACAATCAATATACTTTGGTTTTGGTCGTTCAGGGCTTTAACAGGTTCTGTGTACGCCTCTTCTGGGTATATTGAGAATCGTAGTGTATTGGGTGTGATGTCGAGACGGAAGTATCACTCCAGTCATAGTGGAGATGATGATCACGTAGGATACGGAACTAGTGCTCTTATCTACTGCAGACATCGGGATAAAATGACTATGTCATGGTTATCCGATTATAGAGACTAGTTACCAGAGATCCGATATGTGCTTCGTACGGGGCAGACATAATTCCAGCCACAGGCCTTGCATGTGACATCCGATACTGGATCGTAATACGCAATACTACGTATACTACGCCTGATATAGATCACATATTCCTATAAGAATATTTCTGGAGAATTGAGTAGGCAGAGTGCTTTGCTAGAAGCCAACCATGTCGTGTAAATCGATAAAAATATAGTACTAAGTACGTACGTGTTCGGATAGTCCGACGACCGGATTTACTGCCAACATATACGGGGATCTCATGGGTCGCTTCCCGAAGATTCACCGATGACGTATGACTCACACTTTATTAATCTATGATTAATTATATGAGAGAGAAAATTAATCTGGGATTAATTATGGAGATATTTTATCAGGGACAAAATATTATTTAAAGAGAGAACGATTAATTTGGAATTAATCGATAAAATAATATATTCGATATATTATACGAAATTGGATTTCGACGCAGAATCAAAATTAGATTTTAATTCGGGCGAAAGAGTTAATTTAGAATTAATTCGTTAGCGATGTGAATAGTAATTTTGCTAGGCATAATTATTTAATTAAATTTGATTTAATTACGTCGCAACGGAAAATTCGTTAATTCGGAATTAGCGAACCTGAGCCCGGGAGTGTTTGTGGGCCCACTCGTATTTCGAATCGAGTGGGGCCCACAAGTCACATCTAGCGTCAAATCACTAGTCAATCAAGTGATGGAAGTCACATCACTTTGAAGTGATGTGACGTCTAGTCAATTTTGATGTGAATAGTGATGGAGGTGGTTGTGAGGTTTAAATGTCATTTACCTTTTTTGGAATTTGGTATATGTTTTGAATTTTTGGAAAATCATTCACAACTTTTCACAAACTAACACAAAAACTCTTCTCTCTTCTCCTCTCTTCACTCTCTCGGACAAGGGCCATTTTTCCTCTCCATTTTCTGCAAATGCTGAGAGCTTGATGGAACAAGGGAAAGATTTACGGCAAATTTTTCCGAGGTGCTAGTACACTTTAGGGGTCTTACGAAGGTGATAGGGAAACCCACCCGTGGGTATGGAATGCAAACCAAGCTTGGAGCTTGAAGGACCGAAAATTGGAGCACAAAAATGGGAGCAAAACCGTGAGTTTCATGGAGTTAAGCTTGAAGATTTCTGTCGTTCCCGCATCGCAAAAGCCGATCATTGTAAGTATGATTCTGCCATACTTTTATGAGTATTACACATGTTTCTATGCTTGAATTGATCTTGGGACTAATCTAGAAACCCAACAATGGTATCTTGAGCCATTTTGAGCATGAAATTGAAATTAGGGTAAAATTGGGTTAAATTGGATTTGAGCATGTTTGAGTGAAATTACTTGTTTGAGCATGCTTGTATATGAATGACTTGGAGTTATTTGTGATCAATTTTGTGAAAATTGGATTGGATCAAATTTTCCCCAACATTATGGCTTGGCCGAAAGTTTGAGCTTACCCTAATGTCATGGTATTTTTTTTATTTTGATCATTGGATGAGTTTGAAATCATTTGGGTAATGTTGATTTAGGATTTAATTGGATTAAAACTGAATAGGACAAAGAAAACCCTAAATGTCGTGAATGATAAGCATGGAAAATGATTGATTTTTTATTCAAATGTTTTGGACATGTTTTGATGATAATGGATAATTAATTGAGTAAATTGATGTTTTGGAAATATTAATTAGGTTAATTAATTATGGCATACACTTTAGGTTAATTAAATTATGAAATTTAGAATTTTGGTAATTTAATTAATTGGGCCAAATTTGGAATTGGGCTTTTAAAGTTGTAATTGGGCTTAATGGACTTGGTTGGGCCAAGTTTGGTTTAGGCTAATTGGTTGGACCCAATTGGGCCCAAAACCATATCCATAAAGTCCAAATATGACTTAATGGACCTTAAAATTTTAATTGGGCCTAATGGGCCTAAATTGGTTTCATGGCAAATAAGGGTGATTCCTTAAATGGGCTTTGGTATTTGGGTTTGACCCATATTGACCAAAAGTCCATGCCTTAAGAAATTAATTAAAAGCTCATTGGACTTTAATTAAATTGACATTGGATGTTAATCGGGTTTGAGACCCGTAATGATTAGATTTGGAATCTAAGTCGTAAATGCACATTATAAAGTGTATTATTTAATTTAGAATTAAACATAGAATTAGTATTAAATACAAATTAAATTGGATTTAATGTTGTAGTTTAATATAATTCGAGAATTCGTACTTTGAGTACTTATTCTTAAACGAGTCGGACTCGCGCAAAATCAAATCGTTGTTTGAACATTGGATGGTCATTAATTTCAGATTAATTAATTGGATTATATTGATTGATAACATTCTTGTGTGAATACATGGATGCGATGTATGAATAATGTATATCGGATGGATATTAGATGGGTGAGGGCAATTTTGGAAATTGTTGTAATAAATTTAGAATTTATTAATTGGACCTGCGTGTCAAGCCTATTACCTCTTGACTTTGTGTATTTCTCTTCTCACATATTCCCCTCAATGTAAATGAGGTTTCTTTAGAAGTGTTATGTAATCGGGTAGAAGTAATACTTGTGCTAGCGGGAGAGAGGAAAGTGAGAGATTTGTTCTAGGAACAATGTGTTAAGTATTCATCCGCATATCATTATTATATTATTTGCTTATGCGCCTTATTATGTTTTTTTAGAATGCATGTTAAGGGTGTATGATGAGACCTAACAAAGATAATAATTGGTTGCCAATTTACGCGAAAAAACCCTCAAAACATATTAAGCGTTTTTCCTTCCATTGAGTGATTCTTACTCAAGATCCAAGATTGGCACTGGTTTGTTGGCCAAAGTCAAGACCTTTGTCCATCGCGGATGTGTTTGAATCATGAAGGCTTTGTTCCATATCGGTGTCTTGTCCAAGTTGTGATTTGTTGGCCAAAGTCAAGATCACTTCTTGTCCATCGACATCGATTACGAAGCTTTCCAAAGTCAATGGGTCCCGCTTAACTGGAATCATTAAGCTTGTTGTGCCAAAGCCAAGACTTAGTTGATTCAGAGGAAAAAGGTTAGGAAATATGGGATAATTGACATATTGATATATTGTATATATGTTTCAGAATTGGAGGTCCACCTACCGGATCTAGGAATTGGATGAGATCCAATTGATCTTAGAGATCTACCTAGTTAATATCATACAGCTTGTTGGCCAAAGTCAAGATTGTGTGTTATTTAACGGGATCCTAGCCCACTAGGAAACAAGGTTTCCCGAGTACTCCACAGAGGGTTAGAGGCTCATCGAAAAATAGTGGGAGGCAAGTATTAATTTTCAATATTCGTTTAGTTACTTGCCATACGCGCTCATTACAAATTTTTCGTCATATAAATTAATATATTAGTTGGACTAATATTTAATGTTATTTTAAATTAAACAGTTGGACTGTATTCAAACTACTTCAATTAATAGTTGATTTTATAATTGGATTATAGTAATCAATATAATTGAATTTAACCTATTGAATTATAGTTTATTATATAGTTAGACTATAGTAATCATTATAATCTATAGTACCTAAAATCGTTGATTAAATAGTTGGACTATTAGAATCAAGATAATTGAAAGATTAGTGTTTAAAACATAATCCTGGGTGAAAATGTTTTTAAACGGCTCTAATTTTCAAATTGGGAATAAAAACTTCAGGATAGTCCTGGAGACCGAGAAGTTACTTTATTTGATATAGTGACGTCTCGAGCCTAAGCCCGGAGTTGAGAAAATAGTAGAACATGATATTTGGAATATTCATGTGATGATAACTTTAGTGCTTAATCTTTTATGCTTGCCGCAAAGACTCCTTAATTTCTTAGTCAAAATTAAGGATTAGATCATTATAGTATGATATTGAAATTGAAGGATCTTCATAGATCTATCCTTAGATCTTAGAAGTGAAAATTTCAATAGAAAACTCTTGGAGAGTTAATGGCTATACTCAATGAGACAAAGCCAGAGTTTGCAATATGGCAAGAAGCGCAAGGCGCATCTTACTTTGATATTCTAGAAGGCCAAGGCTTGGCCAAAGGCTTCTGGAGTGTGGAAAAGGGGCAAAGGCAAAGTCATTATAATCTTCTGGGAAGACAAAGGACACATCTCAAGATGTCTACCTAAACTGTGGCAAATGGGGTCACTGGAAGCGTGACTACCATATGGACAAGGCAGACATGAAGGAATTGAAGACGGGCAAGGCTCTGGCTTCAAATATGTTTGTCATTAATATGTTCACTACTATTATTAAAATTGGATTTTAGATACTGAGTGTGGTACATAAATATGTACTGGTGTGCAGAATCTGCTGATTAGCAGGATACTGACTTCAGTTGAGATCGATCTGCGAATCGGAAACGGGACGAGAGTCACTGTTTTAACCGTAGAAACCTAAGTTTAGGTACTACCCTTCGGGTGTGTACTTAAATTAGGAAACTGTTAAAATGTAACTAGTTTGACTAGAAACATTATCTCTATATCAAGGTTTAACCTGTTACGGGTATACCTTTATATTCTAGAACACTAAAGTGTTTTATTTTATAAAGATGATATTGAGATAAACACATTATATATGAATAACAGTATTTATATTTTGAATATAAATAAATCTCAAACGTATAATATGACAAACAAATAGCTCAAACTGAATTAATCAGTTGAGACTTATATGTGGCATTGTTGTCTGGGACACATTAAACAACACTCGTATATCCACACTTTCGAAGAGTGGATACTAGGACGGATTTGATTCTATTCAAATGATGTCTACGAATCTAGTTTATTAGGCAAAGTGCCTAAAACGCATTTTACTTGGTAAAAGTGCAAGTGTCATCGATCTGTTAGCCCTCGTTCATAGTGACGTAAGAGGGCCCATGTCTAGCTAGGCTAGAAATGGATATGAATACTTCGAAACCTTTACGGATCTGGCATCGCATTATGGTTATGTGTTTCTTGTGAAACACGGATCAGAAACTTTTGATTAATTCAAAGAGTTTCGACACGAAGTAGACAAACAGATCGGCTGAAGTATTAAACACCATGATTGGACCATGATGAAAATACTTAAGCAATAAGTTTCTCAAATACTTGAAAGTGTATAGTATTCTTTCAATGAGGACTCCTCCCGGAACACGTCAATTTGACGGTGTGTCCGAACAAAGAAACCGAACCTTGTTGGACATAGTAAGGTTAATCATGAGTCGCTCTGATACAAGGTATCGACTCCCCATTATGGTAAAGTGCCATGAAGTCCGAAATTGATTCCATGTATACCAACTATGTTTAGAGACTAGTTGATGTACCAGAAGGCATTGTGCCAATTGGTACTATATAAGTCTTCAAGGAAGACATACATGGATGGCAACATACCAACGTACTAAACTAGGCTTGTAGTGAAAAGGTATTGTTATCAACATTGTGTCGATTACGACGAAACCTTTTACTCATTGCCATGGTTAAGTCCATTTGGATCATGCTTGCTGATGCTGCATGTTTCATTTATGAAATATGGCAGCTGAACGTCAAAACCGCTTTCCTTAAAAGGAAACCTTTTGGAGGATGTTTACAACATCCTGACGGTTTTATCGTACCAAAACGAACAAATAAGTTTTGCAAGTTAATTTGATCCATTTATGGATTGAAGCAAGCATTGCATTTTTGGAATTATCGTTCTGATGTAATCATAATGGTGTATGATTTAATTCAAAACGAAAAATGATTCTTGTGTATATAAGGAGGTTAGTGGGAGCGCACTGACAGTAATGTCCTAAGTAATGATGACATATCATTTCTTGGAAATGATATTCCCATAATACAATCGGTGAAAGCTTGGCTTTCAAGAAAATTCTCCGTAGAATTCTTGGGAGAAACAACCTTTATTCTAGGAATAAAGATCTACTGGGATAGATCTAAAGGTTGTTCGCACTCTCCGAGTACTCGTACATTGAAATAAATGTACGTGACCTGGTGATATGCTTTGAGCATATGGAGTCACAATCGGGCCAATCCAAGTGATAGTCACTGGATTGATGTTAAGAACATCCTTTAGTATCTTAGAAGATCTAAGGATACTTTCTTATACTATGGAGAAGGAGAACTTGAAGTGACTGGATTCACTACTGCAAGTTTTCAAACCGATAAAAAATGACTATAAGTCGTAATAACGGTACTATACAGTTTGAATAACGGGACAGTGAGCTGGAAATCTTCCAAGCAAGATATTGTTACCGAATAAACAATAAAAGTGGATTATTGTTGCAGCTGAGGCAGCAATAGAAGCCTTTTGGATCGATAATAATCCTAATCAGATTATGAGTAGTTCTGTTAGCAGCTGAGCTAGGCTATAACACAGGCTAAAGAATTAATGGTCTCATCAACGATCCAGATATATACTTCAAGTATTCATCTGATTCGTTCGGATCATACATCATGACGATGTGATGATCGAATAAATCGCATCAGATGATAATCATGCAAATCCGCTGACGAAAATTTTTTCTCAGCAGAAGTTTGAACGAACCGTACATAGTTCGGGTGTAGGACACTTGAGTGATTGGCTATAGGCCAAGTGGGTGATTGTTGGACAATTATGACCCATAGCATCACTATTTGTACAGATCATGGTGTTGTTGTACAAATTAACTATGTGACAAAGGAAATTGCCCTTTTATATAAACATTTAATTAATTCGTTAGCGACGTGAATAGTGATTTCGCTAGGCGTAATCATTTAATTACGACGCAACGGAAAATTCGTTAATTTGGAATTAGCGAACCTGAGCTCGAGATTATTTGCGAGCGCATTCGCATTTCGAATTCGAGTGCGGCACGCAAGTCAAATCAAGCGTCAAATCGCAAGTCACATCAAGCGTCAAATCACATGTCACTTTGAGTGATGTGACATTTGATTGATTGATGTGAGTTGATGTGAGGTGATTGAAAGAAAGCATTAAATGCTTTGCTTTTTGAAATTGAAAAAGTAAATGGTTTATTAATTTTGGAAAATATATAAACCTATTACATTTTTTCTTTTTCCCACTCTCTCTCCTACTTCACGGTTTCACAAGTTTTGGAGCCAAAAAGCTCATCTTCATCTCTCTCGGCCTCAAGGCCATCTCCTTCTTCCTTCTCAGTGGTTTGACCGAAAATAAAGACAAGAAATGAGTGATTTTGTTGCAAGATCAAGGTGCTAGCACACTCTAGGAGGCATACCAAGGTGATAGGGCAGTCAGTTCGTGAGCATGGAAGACTGTCACAAAGCTTGGAGCTTTAATGGAGTCCATGGTCGATTCTTCATGGAGGAGATCCACCCACTGCCGTGCAGTCCACCCTTTGCGCAGCCCACTGTCGAGCTTGGAGAGGGCAGTTCGTTTTGGTCATCATCGCATCTCAACCGATCAATGTGAGTTTTTCCACACCTCCTATGATTGTATTTACACTTGTTTCATGCTTGATTTATGATCTTGGGAAGCTTAGAGCAAACCAACAATGGTATCTTGAGCCTTTGAAAGCATGAAATTGATTTTAGGATTAAAATTGGGCAAAACGAATTTGGGCATGATTTAATGAAATTGGATGAATTAGTATGCTTAAATGTTTTTGAATTGATGATTGATTGGATCACTTTGATGAAAAATGTTTGGAACAATTTTCCCCAATTTGCTTATGTTGGCCGAAAATTTGGAACCCTAAATTTTCTTGGAATTTTGATTTTTGATTCATTGGATGAGTTAGAATCATCTTAGGGATGTTGATTTAATGTTTAATTTGGTTTAATTGGATTGGATTTGAAATTGGATATAAAATCCTTCTTGGCCGAGACTTTAAGCATGATTTATTGGGTTTGATTTTGATCCAAATGTGTTGGACATGTTTTGTGATAGATAAGCATGATTAATTAGACAAATTTTATGTTTTGGAAATGTTGATTTGGGTAATTAAAAATTCTATACACTTTAGGTAATTTAATTAAGAAATTTGGAATTTTTTGAATTAAATTGGTTGGGCTTAAAATTGGATTTGGGCTTGTTGTGTTGTAATTGGGCTTGTTGGGCTTGATTGTATCAAGTTGGGTTTAGGCCAAATGGATTGAATCCAATTGGGCCCAAAACCGCATCCAAAAAGCCCAAATGCGACTTAATGAACCTTTAAAGTTTAATTGGGCCTAATGGGCCTAAATTGATTTTTGGGCTTATGGGGTAACTCCCGGATTGGATTTTGGTTATTCGGTTTGACCTGAGTTGACCAAAAGTCCACGCCTTGAAGAAATTAATTAAAAGCCCATTGGACTTTAATTAAATTAATATTGGATATTAATCGGGCTTTGAGACCCGTAACGATTAAATTTGGAATTTAAGTTGCAAAGGTTTATTTTATAAAGTGTAATATTTAATTTGGAATTAAATAGTGAATTAGAATTAAATGCGTATTAAATTGGATTTAATTATGTAATTTAATTTAATTCGAGAATTCGTACTTTGAGTACTTATTCGCAAAACGAGTTTGACTCGAACAAAAATCAAATCGTTGTTTGAACATTGGATGATCACTAATTATCAGATTAATTAATTTGATTAGATTGATTGATAACATGCTTGTGTGAATACATGGTTGCGATGCATGAATAATGTATATCGGATGGATATTATAGGGTGGGCCAATTTTGGAAATTGTAATAAATTCGATTTATTAATTGGACCTGCGTGTCCAGCCTTATCACCTCTTATTTCTTTGTATTCTCTTCTCACCTATTCCCCTCAATGTAAATGAGGTTTCTTTATAAGTGTAGTGTAACGGGTAGAAGTAATAAATGTGCTAGCTGGAGAGAGAAATGGAGATATTTGATCTAGGATCAATGTAAAGTATCCATCCGCATATCATTATTATTTTACATATGCGCTTTATTATGTGTTTAGAATGCATGTTTAAGGGTGTATGATGATGAGACCTTAACAAAGATAATAAATTGGTGGCCAATTTGCACGCGAAAAACCCTCAAATAATATTAAGCGTCTTTCCTTCCATTGAGTGATTCTCACTCAAGATCCGAGACTGCATTGGTTTGTTGGCCAAAGTCAAGGCCTTTGTCTGTCGAGGATGTGTTTGAATCACGAAGGCTTTGTTCCATATCAGTGTCTTGTCCAAGTTGTGGTTTGTTGGCCAAAGTCAAGACCACTTATTGTCCATCGACATTGATTACGAAGCTTTCCATGGTCAATGGGTCGCGCTTGACTGGGATCACTAAGTTTGTTGTGCCAAAGCCAAGGCTTAGTTGATTCAGAGGAAAAAGGTTAGGTAATACATTAGATGTATTGGCATATATAAGATATATGTTTCGGACTTGGATGTCCCCCTACCGGATCTAGGAATTGGATTGGATCCAATTGATCTTAGAGATCTACCTAGTTAATTATCATACAATTTGTTGGCCAAAGTCAAGATTGTGTGACATTTAACGGGATCCTAGCCCACTAGGAAACACGGTTTCCCGAGTACTCGACATAGGGTTAGAGGCTCGCCGAAAAATAGTGGGAGGCAAGAATTGAATTCGCAATATTCGTTCAATTACTCGCTATATGCGCTCAAACAAATATTTCGTCATATCAATTAAATGTTAGTTGGACTAATATTTAAATGTTGTTTTTTATAAGCAGTTGGACTGTATTATAGTTGATTATATAATTGGATTATAGTAATCAATATATTTGAACTAATTAATTTCAATTTACAGTTGATTTTATAATTGGATTATAGTAATCAATGTAATTGAGGTTAATTAATTTAAATTATATTTGATTATACAGTTGGACTATAATAATCAATATAATACATAGTACCACAAATAGTTGATTAAATAGTTGGACTATTAGAATCAAGATAAATGAAAAATTAGTGTTTAAAACATAATCCTGGGTGAAAATGTATTTAAACGACTATAATTTTCAAATTGGGAATAAAGTTTCAGGATGGTCCTGGAAACTAATAAGTTACTTTATTTGATAAAATAACATATTAGGCCTAAGCCTGGAGTTAAGCAAATAAGTGGAACATGATATTTGGAATATTCATGTAATGATAACTTTAGTGCTTAATCCATTATATTTGTCATATAGACTCCTTAATTTCTTTATCAGAACTAAGGATTAGATTCTTAAAGTATGATATTGAAATTAAAGGATCTTCATAAATCTATACTTAGATTTTAGAAGTAAATTGCAATAATAAACTCTTGGAGAGTTAATGACTATTCTCAATGAGACAAAGCCAAACTTTGCAATAAGGCAAGTAGCGCAAGGCGCACCTTACTTCGATATTCTAGAAGGCCAAGGCTTAGCCAAAGGCTTCTAGAGTGTGAAATAGGGCAAAGGCAAAATCATTATAATCTTCTGGGAAGATAAAGGACATATCCTAAAATGTCTGCATAAATGTGGCAAACGGGATCGCGGAAGCGTGACTGCCGTTTGGACAAAGCAGACATGAAGGAATTGAAGACGAGCAAGGCTCTGACTTCAAATATGGTTGTCATAATTATGTTCACTACTAGTATTAAATTAGATTTTAAATACTTAGTGTGGTACATAAATATATATTGATGTTCAGAATCTATTTTGAACAGGATACTGACTTCAATAGAGATTAATCTTCGAATTGGAAACGGGACGAAAGTCGCTGTTTTAACCGTAGATACCTAAGTTCAGGAACTACCCTCGGGTATGTACTTAAGTTAGGAAACTGTTATAATGTAACTAGTTCGACTAGAAACATTATCTTTATATCAGTGTTTAAATCCGTTACGGATTGAACCTTTATATTTTAGAACACTAAAGTGTTTTATTATATAAAGATGATATTGAGATAAACACATTAGATGTGAACAACGGAATTTATATTTAGAATATAAATATATCTCACACGTATAACATGACAAACAAATAGCTCAAACTGATTTGATCATGAAGAAACTAATTGTGGCATTGTTGTCTGGGACACAATCAAACAAGACTCGTATATCCATACTTTTGAAGAGTAGGTACTCGGACTAATTTGATTCTAATCAAATAAAGTCTACGAATCTAGTTTATTGGGCAATGTGCCTAAAACATTATTTACTTGGTAAAAGTGTAAATACCACCGACCTGTTAGCCCTAGTTCATAGTGAAGCAAGTGGGCCCATATCTAGCTAGGCTAGATGTGGATATGAATATTTCGTGACCTATACGGATGAGGCATCGCGTAATGGTTATGCATTTCTTTTGAAGAACACAAATCGAAAATTTTTAAGTTTCGACACGAAATAGACAAACAGATCGGCTATAGTATTATACCGTCACGGTAAACCCGTAATGGAAAATACTTAAGCAATAAGTTTCTTAAATACTTGAAAGAGTATAGTATTCTTTCAAATGAGGACTCCTCCAGGAACACGTCAGTTTAACGGTGTGTCCGAACGGATTAACCGAATTATGTTAGACATGATAAGGTTAATCATGAGTCACTCTGAGCTACCATTTCCTTCAACGGATAAGCTTTAAATAGTGCAGAACTTATTTTGAATAAGGTTCCATAATAATCTGTTAGACAGAATTCACATTAGATATGAACGGGAAAGAAACCAGGTTTCACATTCCTAATAATTTGGGTTTGCTAGGCATATGTTTGGGTGATACCAAACTAAAACTCAAATTTGATAAGTGCCAAATGTAGGTAATCCCAGGGATACCATAAGTATTGTACTTATAAAACTCACGAGAGAACAATTAGATTGTTGCTCACCATGCGGTTTTCCTGAGAGGAATACCGATATGCAGTGGTAAGTGGGAGGATGGTAAAACTCGATGAAAATCGGAGTCATACTATTCCAGGCACCGAATCTTAATGGAACACAAATAGTTCATCTAGGATGAAACTATTACCATTAATCTTCAAATACACAAGAACCGCGTATGTCGCAGAGAGTCAGAAAACAACATGGGGTATGGGTTTCTGATCTCACCTCATAAAGATGTTAATCTTATTGAGGAATACCAACTGACTACGTATGAGGAAGTGATACAAGGTATCGACTCCCTATTATGAAAAAGTGTCATGAGTTCGAAATGGATTCCATGTATATCAACAAGTTTGGATACTAGTTGATGTACCGCAAGGCATTGTGCCTATTGGTACTATAAGTCTTCAAGGAAGACGTACATGGATGGCAACATACCAACGTATAAAGTTAGGCTTTTAACGGAAAGGTATCGTTATCAACATTATGTTGATTTCGATTCAACCTTTTAACTGTTGCCATTATGAATCCATTTGGATAATGCTTGCTAATGCTGCATGTTTCATAATTGAAATATGACAGCTTAACGGGAAAATCGCTTTCCTGAAAAGGAAACAAGTTGGTGGATGTTTACAACATCCTGTCGGTTTTGTCGTACCATAACTAGCAAACAAGGTTTGTGGGTTATTCGATCCATGTTTGGATTGAAGCAAGCATTAGGTTCTTAGAATTATCGTTTTGATGTAATCATAATGGTTTATGATTTAATTCAAAACGTAAATGATTCTTATGTATATAAGAGGATTAGTGGGAGCGCACTGACAGTGGATGTCCAATAAAATAATGATAATATGTCATTTCTTGGAAATGATATTCCCATAAACAATCAGTGAAAGCTCGGCTTTTGAAAAACTCTCCGTGGAATCGTACATTGAAAAATGTATGCGACCTCGTGTCTCATACGCTTTGAGCATATGATTCACAAACGGGCCAATCCAAGTGATAGTCACTGGATTGATGTTAAGAACATCCGTTAGTTTCTTAGAGAACTAAGGATACATTCTTAGACTATGAAGAAGGAGAACTTGAAGTGACTGGGATCATTGTAGCAAGTTTCCAAACTGATAAAAATGACTAAAAGTCACAAACGGTACAACACAGTTTGAATATCGGTACAGTGAGCTGGAAATCATCCAAGCAAGATATTGTTAACGAATAAACAAAAAATACGGGTTAATTGCTGCAGCTGAGGTGGCAATAGAAGCCTTCTGGGTCAATAAAAAAATATAATTAGATTAGATATAGTTCTGTTAGCTGCTAAGCTAGGCGTCAGCACAGGCTAAAGAATTAATGGTCTCATCAACGATCCAGATACATACTTCGACTATTCATCTGATTCGTTCGGATCATACATCGTGGCGATGTGATGATCGAATAAATCGCATCAGATGATAATCATACAAATCCGCTGACGAAAACCTTTCCTCAGCAATTTGAGCCAACCGTACATAGTTCGGGTGTAAGACACTCGAGTGACTGGCTATAGGCCAAGTGGGAGATTGTTGGACAATTATGACCCATAGCGTCACTATTTGTACAGATCATGTTGTTGTTATACAAATTAACTATGTGACAAAGGAGATTGCACTCTTATCATTTGTGATTAGATCACCTAGATGTATAAATGATAGGAGGTCCATATGATTTATTCCTGGACTGAGAATGATATGAGACAGTATCAGTCTACGAAGGATAAATCATTAAATATCCCTAGTCAGAGTATTATCGAGATTGGAAGTCGATAAATACGTAAAAGACTAGTATTGCACTTGTGCGTGTTGTGAGGGCACAACGGCATAGTTCTCATATGTTTGGGTATAGGATACTCATGCAAGTGTAATAGGAGGTTGTGTTTTATCAATGGTACGGGAAATAGCTTCGCTCTGGATAGACCCTCTCCGAAATCAGGGTAGGTGTATTTGGTCTTAACCTGAGACTTGCACAGCTAATACTTACGACAATCAATATACTTTGGTTGAGGTCGTCCAGGGCTTTAACAGATTCTGTGTACGCCAATGCTGGGTATATTGAGAATCGTAGTGTGTTGGGTGTGATGTCAAGACGGAAGTGTCACTCCATTCATATGGAGATGATGGTCACGTAGGATACGGTACTGGTTCTCTTAAGTACTGCAGTCATCGGGATAATATGACTAGGTCATAGTTATCCGATATAGAGACTAGTTACCAGACATCCGACATGTGTTTCGTACGGGGCAGACACAATTCCAGCTCCAGGCCTAGCACGTGATCATCCGATACTGGATCGAAATACGCAATACCACATATAATACGCCTGATATAGATCGTCTATTCCTGTAAGCATGTTTCTGGAGAATTGGGTAGGCATGGCGCTTTGCTAGAAGCCAACCTTGTCTTGTGAATCGGTGTAAACGTAGTACTAGGTAATTATGTGTTCGGATAGTCCGACGACCCGATTTACTGCCAACATATCTGGAAATCTCATGGATCGCTCCTCGAAGATTCACCGATGACGTATGACTCACACTTTAATTAATCTGGGATTAATTTAATGAGAGAGAAAATTAATCTGGGATTAATTGCGGAGACATTTTATCTGGGATAAAATATCAATTAAGAGAGAGAACGATTAATTTGGAATTAATCGGTAAAATAATATATTTGATATATTATAAGAAATTGGATTTCGACGCGGAATTAAAATTAGATTTTAATTCGGGCGAACGAATTAATTTAGAATTAATTCATTAGCGATGTGAATAGTGATTTCGCTAGGCGTAATCATTTAATTACGACGCAACGGAAAATTCGTTAATTTGGAATTAGCGAACCCGAGCCCGGGATTATTTTCTAGCGCATTCGCATTTCGAATTCGAGTGCGGCACGCAAGTCAAATCAAGCGTCAAATCGCAATTCACATCAAGCGTCAAATCACATGTCACTTTGAGTGATGTGACATTTGATTGATTGATGTGAGTTGATGTGAGGTGATTGAAAGAAAGCATTAAATGCTTTGCTTTTTGAAATTGAAAAAGTAAATGGTTTATTAATTTTGGAAAATATATAAACCTATTACATTTTTTCTTTTTCCCACTCTCTCTCCTGCTTCACGGTTTCACAAGTTTTGGAGCCAAAAAGCTCATCTTCATCGCTTTCGGCCTCAAGGCCATCTCCTTCTTCCTTCTCACTGGTTTGACCGAAAATGAAGACAAGAAAGGAGTGATTTTGTTGCAAGATCAAGGTGCTAGCACACTCTAGGAGGGATACCAAGGTGATAGGGCAGTCAGTTCGTGAGTATGGAAGACTATCACAAATCTTGGAGCTTTAATGGAGTCCATGGCCGATTCTTCATGGAGGAGATCCACCCACTGCCGTGCAGTCCACCCTTTGCGCAGCCCATTGTCGAGCTTGGAGAGGTCAGTTCGTTTTGGTCATCATCACATCTCAACCGATCAATGTGAGTTTTTCCGCACCTCCTATGATTGTATTTACACTTGTTTCATGCTTGATTTATTATCTTGGGAAGCTTAGAGCAAACCAACAAATATCAATCCAAAAAGGTTTAATCATTAAATATCCCTAGTCAGAGTATTATCGAGATTGGACATCGATAATACGTAAAAGATTGGTATTACACTTGTGCGCGTTGTAGGAGCATAACGGCATAGTTCTCATATATTTGGGTTTAGGATACTCATGCAAGTGTAATAGGAGGCTGTGTTTACCGATGGTACGGAAACAGCTTCGCTCTGGATAGACCCCTCGGAATTCCATTGGTAGTATGACTATGTGTCTATGGAAGTCCGAATCAGGGTAGGTGTATTTGGTCTTAACCTGAGACTTGCACCGCTAATACTTGCGACAATCAATATACTTTGGTTTTGGTCGTTCAGGGCTTTAACAGGTTCTGTGTACGCCTCTTCTAGGTATATTGAGAATCGTAGTGTATTGGGTGTGATGTCGAGACGGAAGTATCACTCCAGTCATAGTGGAGATGATGATCACGTAGGATACGGAACTGGTGCTTTTATGTACTGCAGTCATCGGGATAATATGACTAGGTCATGGTTATCCGATTATAGAGACTAGTTACCAGAGATCCGATATGTGCTTCGTACAGGGCAGACATAATTCCATCCTCATGCCTTGCATGTGACATCTGATACTGGATCGTAATACGCAATACTACGTATACTACGCCTGATATAGATCACATATTCCTATAAGAATATTTCTAGAGAATTGGGTAGGCACGGTGCTTTGCTAGAAGCCAACCATGTCTTGTAAATCGGTAAAAACGTAGTACTATTTACGTACGTGTTCGGATAGTCCGACGACCGGATTTACTGCCTACATATCCGGGGATCTCATGGGTCGTTTCCCAAAGATTCACCGATGACGTATGACTCGCACTTTTTTAATATGGGATTAATTATATGAGAGAGAAAATTAATCTAGGATTAATTATGGAGATATTTTATCTGGGATAAAATATTATTTAAAGAGGGAGAACGATTAATTTGGAATTAATCGATAAAATAATATATTCGATATATTATACGAAATTGAATTTTGACGCGGAATCAAAATTAGATTTTAATTCTGGCCAACGAGTTAATTTAGAATTAATTCGTTAGCGACATGAATAGTAATTTTAATAGGCATAATTATTTAATTAAATTTGATTTAATTACGTCACAACGGAAAATTCATTAATTCGGAATTAGCGAACCCGAGCTCGGGAGTGATTGTTGGATAATTATGACACATAGCGTCACTATTTGTACAGATCATAGTGTCGTTGTATAAATTAACTATGTGACAAAGGAGATTGCTCTCTTATCATTTGTGATTAGATCACCTAGATGTATAAATGATAGGAGGTCCCTATGATTAGTTCCGAATTGAGATGATATGAGACAGTATCAGTCTTCGAAGGTTTAATCCTTAAATATCCCTAGTCGTAGTATTATCGAGACTGGACATCGATAATGCGGAATAGACTAGCATTACACTTGTGCGTGCTATGGAAGCCTAACAGCATAGTTCTCATATATTTGGGTATTGGATACTCATGCAAGTGTAATAGGAGGTTGTGTTTTATCGATGGTACGGAAAACAGCTTCGCTCTGGATAGACCCCTCGGAATTCCATTGGTAGTATGACTATGTGTCTATGGAAGTCCGAAATCAGGGTAGGTGTATTTGGTCTTAACTTGAGACTTGCACCGCTAATACTTGCGACAATCAATATGCTTTGGTTTTGGTCGTCCAGGGCTTTAACAGGTTCTGTGTACGCCTCTGCTGGGTATATTGAGAATCGTATGTGTATTGGGTGTGATGTCAAGATGGAAGTATCACTCCAGTCATAGTGGAGATGATGTCACGTAGGATACGGAACTAGTGCTCTTAAGTATTGCAGTCATCGGGATGATATGACCAGGTCATGTTCATCCGATTATAGAGACTAGTTACCAGACATCCGACATGTGTTTCGTACGGGGCAGACATAATTCCAGCCACAGGTCTGGCACGTGAGATCTGATACTGGATCGCTATACGCAATACTACGTATACTATGCCTGACATAGATTGTATATTCCAGTAAGAATATTCTGGAGAATGGGTAGGCACGGTGCTTTGCTAGAAGCCAACCATGTCTTGTAAATCCGTAAGCATGTGGTACGAGGTACGCACTTAATCGGATAGTCCGATAACCGGATTTACTGCCAACATATCCAGAGGTCTCTTGGGTCGCTTCCCAAAGATTCACCGATGACAGTTGACTTAAACTAGAATTGATCTGGGATTTATTTAGAGAGAGAAAATTAATCTGGGATTAATTGAGGCTTTATTTAATCTAGGATTAAATGTGTTCGGAAGAGAGAGAACGCGATTAATTTGGAATTAATCGGTAAAATACATTTAATAGTTAAATTTGATTTTTCTATTTAATTTATTTGCATGGGCTAAAATTAATATATCGGATATATTACTATGAATTGAATTTCATTACGAAATTAAATTTGGACTTTAATACGAGCGAACGGATTAATTTAGAATTAATTCGTAAACGGCATTCGTAATATATTTACGAGGCGTCGTCATTTAATTAAATTAGATTTAATTATTTAGCGACGGAAATTTGTTTAATCGGATTAAACGAATCCGAGCCGCGGCAAAAATTCGTAGAATCCATTTGAATTTGAATTCAAATGTGGGGCCCACTTCACATGTGGTAGTAGTTGGGGTGGTAGTTGGCATTTATGCCAAGCCACCAACTTTCCAACTACCTTGGAATGGTTTTGGTGAAACCATTTACCCAACCACCTTGTTTAGGTAAAAGGGTAAATTAGTTTTACGAAAAAAGCCATCTCTCTCTCTCACAACACAACACTTGACAAAAGTAAACCCTAATTGATTTAGCAAATGGGCGTGAGCTTCATCCTTGCTAGGGCGTGAGCTTCTTTTCTCCTCTCTTGATTTTGAGGCAAAATCAACAAAGCTAGCACTTGTAGAAGTCTTCTAAGGTGATAGGGAAACCAACTCAAAGCTTGGAATCAACACAAAGTTGGATCTTGGAGATCTTCATTCACAACTCAAAGCTTGGAACAACAAAGGAAGGATCTTGGAAACCAACTCAAAGCTTGGAATCACAAAGGAATGATCTTGGAGATCTTCTTCTCAAAATTTTAAAAGCTCAAATCCATTCAATGTAAGTAATTCCGCAACTTATAATGAATTTATGAACCTTTTCTTGCTTATTAGATCCTTGGCATGTTCTAGGAACACTAACAATGGTATCAAGAGCCAATTTTAAGCATAAAAATTTTAGGGTTCATGAGACAAAAAATTGGGGCTTTTTATGTTTTGAGCATGATTCTTCAAATTGATGCTTTGAGCATGCTTAGAATATGATAACTTAGAGTTATGCATGATTACATTTGAGATAAATTGATTGGATCAAATTTTTGATAATTTATTAGCTTGGCCGAAACTGTGTAGCAGTGGACTGCATGTTTATTTTTTTTTTGTAACATGAAATGATATGTTTAAATGCATGTTTAAATGTTGATTGTTGGTTTGATTGGGTTAGAATCAAAGTCAATAATGTTATGTTAAAATCAAAGAGCATGTTGAGCATGAAATGATATGTTTTGGATTCAATTTGTGTTGAACATGAAATGATGTGTTTTGGCTTCAATTTGTGTTGAGCATAAATTGATGGATTAAGCATGACTAATTAAGTTAATTGGTATTTTGGAAATATTGAGTTTAATTAATTAATCATGACTAATACACTTTAATAAAAATAATTGTGATATTTGGAATATTATAATTATGTTAATAAGCCTTTAATTATGAATTGGGCTAAAAGTGTGTATTTGGGCTTAATGGCCTTGGTTGACCAAGTTTGGTTTGGACTTTTGGATTGGATCCAATTGGGCCCAAAACCAATTCCATAAAGTCCAAATACATCACTTGGCCCTTTAAAGAATTTAATTGGGCCTAAATTATTTGTAGGCAATAGGGTGATTCCTATTGGGCCTTGGCATTTTGGGTTTGACCCATTATGGCCAAAGCCCATGCCTTAGAAAATAATTAAAAGCCATTGGACTTAATTAAAATGACATTGGATGTGTTTGGGCCTTTGAGACCCATCAAGATTGGATTTGGAATCCAAGTCTTTAAGGCATATAAATAAGTGTAAATATTTAATTTGGAATTAAATTTGGAATTAGTATTGAATACAAATAAATTGGATTTAAAGTTGCAGTTCAATATAATTCAAGAATACTTACTTTGAGTATTTATCTTAAACGAGTTTGACTCACGCAAATCAAATCGTTGTTTGAACATTGGATGGTCATTAATTCAAAGATTAATTAATTGGACTAGATTGATTGAATAACATGATTTGTATGAATACATGAATGTGTTGTATGAATAATGTATATCGAATGGATATTAGAAGGGCGATGGCAATTTTGGAAATTGTAATAAATTTAGAATTTTAAATTGGACCTGCGTGTCCAGCCTTTTATCTCCTTATTCTTTGTATTTCTCTTCTCACCAATTCCCCTCAATGTAAATGAGGTTTCTTTATGTATTATGTAATGTTGGGTAGAAGTTAGAATAGTTCTAGCCGGGGAGAGGAAATGGAGTGATTTGTTCTAGGAACAATTTGTGACATATCCATCCGCATATCATTATTAATTTATTTATCGCGCCTTATTATGCTTTTAGAATGCATGTTTAAGGGTGTATGATGAGACCTAATCAAAGATAATAAATTGGTTGCCAATTTACGTGAAAAACCCTCAAAAACCTATTAAGTGTTTTCCTTCCGTTGAGTGATTCTTACTCAAGATTCAAAGTTGGCATTGGTTGTTGGCCAAAGTCAAGACCTTTGTCAATTGCGGATGTGTTTGAATCATGAGAGTTTTGTTCCATATCGGTGTCTTGTCCAAGTCGTGATTTGTTGGCCAAAGTCAAGATCATTTCTTGTCCATCGACATTGATTACGAAGCTTTCCATGTCAATGGGTCCCGCTTAACTGGAATCATTAAGCTTGTTGTGCCAAAGCTAAGGCTTAGTTGATTCAGAGGAAAAAGGTTAGGAAAATATATTGGATATATTGGCATATATATTGTATATATGTTTCGGAGTTGGATGTCCACCTACTGGATCTAGGAATTAGATGAGATCCAATTGATCTTAGAGATCTACCTAGTTAAGTATCATACAATTTGTTGGCCAAAGTCAAGATTATGTGTTATTTAACGGGATCCTAGCCCACTAGGAAACAAGGTTTCCCGAGTACTCAACAGAGGGTTAGAGGCTCGCCGAAAAATAGTGGGAGGCAAGTATTAGATTTGCAATTTCGTTTAGATACTTGCCATACGCACTCATTTCATTTTCGTCATAATTATTTATAAAATATTAGTTGGACTAATATTTAATTGTTGTTTTAATTAAACAGTTGGACTGTATTCAAACTACTTCATTTATAGTTGATTATATAATTGGATTATAGTAATCAATATATTTGATTTTACCCTTCATTTATAGTTGATTATATAATTGGATTATAGTAATCAATATATTTGAATTTTACCGATCATTTATAGTTGATTATATAATTGGATTATAGTAATCAATATATATTTGATTTTAACCAAATAAAATTGTAATTAGTTATATAGTTAGACTATAATAATCATTACATTAGATTGTACCCGAAATCGTTGATTGATAGTTAGACTATTGGAATCAAGATAACTGAAAGATTAGTGTTTAAAACATAATCCTGGGTGAAAATGTGTTTGAACGACTTTAATTTTCAAATTGGAATAAAATTTCAGGATGGTCCTGGAAACTAATAAGTTACTTTATTTGATAAAATAACATATTAGGCATAAGCCCAGAGTTAAGCAAATAGTAGAGCATGATCTTGGGAAGATTCATGTGATGATAACTTTAGTGCTTAATCCATTATACTTGTCCTTAATTTCCTAATCAGAACTAAGGATTAGATCCTTCAAGTATGATGAAGAAATTGAAGGATCTTCATAGATCTATTCTTAGATCTTAGAAGTATTAAATTGCAATTAATAACTCTTGGAGAGTTAATGGCTATCTCAAGGCAATTAAAGCCAAAGTTTGCAATAAGGCAAGTAGCGCAAGGCGCACCTTACTTCGATATTCTAGAAGCAAGGCTTGGCCTAAGGCTTCTGGGATATAGAAAAGGGCAAAGGCAAAATCATTATTGTCTTCTAGGAAGACAAATGACATATCACAAGATGTCTGCTTAAACTATGCAAATGGGATCATGAAGCGTGATGCCGTATGGACAAAGACAGAATGAAGGAATGAAGACGAGGAAAGGCTCTGACTTCAAATATGTTTGTCATAAATATGTTCACTACTAGTATTAAAATTGGATTTTAAATACTAAGTGTGATACATAAATATGCATTGATGTGCAGAATCTGCCATGAGCAGGATACTGACTTCAATTGAGATTAATTGCGAATCAGAAAGGGCGGACGAAAGTCGCTGTTTTACCGTAGATACCTAAGTTTAGGAACTACCCTTGGGTGTGTACTTAAATTAGGAAATTGTATAATGTAACTAGTTTGACTAGAAACATTATCTCTATATCGAGTATAACTCGTTGCGAGTATACCTTTATATTCTAGAACACTAAAGTGTTTTATTTTATAAAGATTATATTAAGATAAACACATTAGATGTGAATAACAGTATTTATATTTTGAATATAAATAAATCTCAAACATATAATATGACGAACAAATAGCTCAAACTGATTTGATCAGATAAGACTTATATGTGGCAGTGTTATCTGGGGACACATTAAACAAAAAATCGTATATCCACACTTTTGAAGAATGGATACTAGGACGGATTTGATTCCATTCAAATGATGTCTACGAATCTAGTTCATAAGGTAAAGTACCTAAAATACCTTTTACTTGGTAAAAGTGTAAGTGCCATCGATCTATTAGCCATCGTTCATAGTGTCGTAAGTGGGCCCATATCTAGCTAGGCTAGAGGTGGATATGAGTATTTCGTGACCTTTACGGATGTGGCATCGCGTTATGGTTATGTGTCTCTTATGAAACACAAATCGGAAACTTTTAGAGTTTCGACACGAAGTAGACAAACAGATCGGCTAAAGTATTAAAACCATCACGGTTTGACCATGATGAAAATACTTAAGCAATAAGTTTTTTCAAATACTTGAAAGAGTATAGTATTCTTTCAATGAAGACTCCTCCCGGAAACACGTCAGTTTGACGGTGTGTCCGAACGGAGGAGAAAACCGAATTTTATTGGACATGATAAGGTTAATCATGAGTCGCTCTGAGCTACCATTTTCTTCAAAAGGATAAGCATTTAACAGTGCAATACTTATTTTGAATAAGGTTCCATAAAAATTTGTTTGACAGATTTCATATTAGATATGAACAGGAAAGAAACTGGGTTTTCTCACTCCTGAAGATTTGGGATGCTGGGCATATGTTTGGATGATACCAAACTAGAACCCAAATCAGATAAGTGCCTAATTGTAGGTTGTCCTAGGGAAACCAAAGTATAGTACTTATACAACTCACAAGAGAACAATTTAATTGTTGCTCTCCATGCGGTTTTCCTAAGAGGAATACCTAAATGCAGTGGTAAGTGGGAGGAAATTAAAACTCGATGAAAAATCAGAGTAATACTGTTCCAGGCACCGATTCTTTAATGGAACACAAACAGTTCATCAAGGATGAAACTGTACCACAATCTTCGAATACACAAGAACCACATTAGTCGGAGAGAGAATCAGAAAACAACCTGGGAGGTATGGGTTTCTGATCTCACCTCATAAAGATGTCAATCTTATTGAGGAAGAACTGACTACATATGAGGAAGTGATACAAGGTATCGACTCCCCATTATGGCAAAGTGTCATGAAGTCCCGAAATGGATTCCATGTATACCAACTATGTTTAGAGACTATTGATGTACCAGAAGGCATTGTGCCTATTGGTACTATATAAGTCTTCAAGGAAGACATACATGGATGGCAACATACCAACGTACTAAATAGGCTTTGTAGCGAAAAGGTATCGTTATCAACATTGTGTCGATTACAACGAAACCTTTTACCTGTTGCCATGGATAAATCCATTTGGATAATGCTTGCTGATGCTGCATGTTTCATTCATGAAATATGGCAGCTGAATGTCAAAATCGCTTTCCTCAAACGGAAACCTCTTTGGAGGATGTTTATAACATCCTGACGGTTTTGTCGTACCAGAACTAGCAAACAAGATTTGCAGGTTATTCGATCCATGTATGGATTGAAGTAAGCATTGGGTTCTTGGAATTATCGTTTTGATGTAATCATAATGGTTTATGATTTAATTCAAAACGAGAAATGATTCTTGTGTATATAAGGAGGTTAGTGGGAGCGCACTGAAAGTGACTACCCTAAATAATGATGATATGTCATTTCTTGGAAATGATATTCACATATTACAATCAGTGAAAGCTTGGCTTTCATGAAAATTCTCCGTAGAATTCTTGGGAGAAACAACCTTTATTCTAGGAATAAAGATCTACTGGGATAGATTTAAAGTTGTTAACACTCTCTGAGAACTCGTACATTGAAAAATGTATGTGACATGGTGTCTCATACGCTTTGAGCATATGGAGTCACAAACAGGTCAATCCAAGTGATAGTCACTGGATTGATATTAAGAACATCCATTAGTATCTTAGAGAACTAAGGGGATGTCTTAAACTATGAAGAATGAGAACTTGAAGTGATGGGGATCACTGGTGCAAGTTTCCTAACCGATAAAAACAACGGTACTATACAGTTTGAATAACGAAACAGTGAGCTAGAAATCTTCCAAGCAAGATACCGTTACCGAATAAACAACAAATGCGGGTTATTGCTGCGGCTGAGGCAGCAATAGAAGCCATTTGGGTCGATGATAAATCTAATTAGATTAGATATAGTTCTGAAAGCAGCTGAGCTAGGCGTCAGCACAAGCTAAAGAATTAATGGTCTCATCAACGATCCAGATATATACTTCGACTATTCATCTGATTCGTTCGGATCATACATCATGGCGATGTGATGATCGAATAAATCGCATCAGACGATAATCACGCAAATCCGCTGATAAAGCATTTCCTCAACAGTTTGATCGAACCGTACATAGTTCGGGTGCATGACACTCGAGTGACTGGCTATAGGCCAAGTGGGAGATTGTTGGATAATTATGACCCATAGCGTCACTATTTGTACAGATCATAGTGTTGTTGTACAAATAACTATGTGACAAATGAGATTGCTCTCTTATCATTTGTGATTAGATCACCTAGATGTATAAATGATAGGAGGTCCATATGATTAGTTCCAGATTGAGATGATATGAGACAGTATCAGTCTTCGAAGGTTTAATCATTAAATATCCCTAGTCGTAGTATTATCGAGACTGGACATCGATAATGCGTGAAGACTAGTAATTACACTGTGCGTGTTATGGAAGCGTAACAGCATAGTTCTCATATATTGGGTATTGGATACTCATGCAAGTGTAATAGGAGGTTGTGTTTTACCGATGGTACGAAAAACAGGCTTCGCTCTGGATAGACCCCTCGGAATTCCATTGGTATTATGACTATGTGTCTATGGAAGTCCGAAATCAGGGTAGGTGTATTTGGTCTTAACCTGAGACTTGCACCGCTAATATTTGCGACAATCAATATGCTTTGGTTTTGGTCGTCCAGGGCTTTAAAACCGGTTCTGTGTACGCCTCGCTGGGTATATTGAGAATCGTAGTGGATTGGGTATGATGTCAGACGGAAGATCACTGCAGTCATAGTGGAATGATGTCACGTAGGATACGGAACTAGTGCTCTTAAGTACTGCAGTCATCGGGATGATAGTGACTAGGTCATGTTCATCCGATTATAGAGACTAGTTACCAGACATCCGATATGTGCTTCGTACGGGGCAAACATAATTCCAGCCTCAGGCCTAGCACGTGACATCTGATACTGGATCATTATACGTAATACTATGTATACTACGCCTGACATAGATTGTATATTCCAGTAAGAATATTTCTGGAAAATTGGGTAGGCACGGTGCTTTGCTAGAAGCCAACCATGTCTTGTGTAAATCCGTAAGCATGTGGTACGAGGTGTTGGTTTCTATTAAGGTCCCAAGATCAATAATAAGCATGATCAAGTGCGAATACAAATCGAAGAAGTTACGGAATACTTACATCGAGCGGTTGAGCGACGCGGAGACGAACAAAATATAATTTTCTTCTCTTGGACTGGTCACGGCAGTGACAGTGTCTGCTCACTGGTTTGGCGTCCATTTTGGTCCTTCGTCAAGCTCCAAGCTTCGTCGAATGGTTTTCGGCTCATGGGTATACTTCCCTATCACCTTCGCATGTCTCGTAAGTGTGCTAGCACTTGTGATTTTGCCACAAAATCCCACTCTTGCTTCCCATTATTTTCGGTTCTGGCCAGCAGAAAATAAAACCAGAAAATGCCCAAGAGGGGCGTGAGAGAGATGAAGAATTTTGGAGAAGAGAGAGATGAAAATGTGTTAAGTGTTTTTGGTAATTCAATTTCTTCAAATCATATAGCAATTTTGGTTCCAAAAGTCAAGGCAATTAACGCCCATAAATGCCAACCCACACACATCACTCAATCACATCAATCATAAGTTGTCAAGTCGCATCACTCAAAGTGACAAGTGATTTGACGCTTGATGCGACTAATGATTTGACACTTGATTTGACTTGCGTGCCGCACTCGAATTCGAAATGCGAATGCGCTCGCAAATAATCCCGGGCTCGGGTTCGCTAATTCTAAATTAACGAATTTTCTGTTGCGTCGTAATTAAATGATTACGCCTAGCGAAATCACTATTCACGTCGCTAACGAATTAATTCTAAATTAATTCGTTCTCCCGAATTAAAATCTAATTTTAATTCTGCGTCGAAATCCAATTTCGTTTAATATATCAATTATATTAATCGTTATCTCTCTTTAATTGATAATTTATCCCAGATAAAATATCTCCGCAATTAATCCCAGATTAATTTTCTCTCTCTTCTAATTAATCCCAGATTAATTTAGAGTGCGAGTCATACGTCATCGGTGAATCTTTGGGAAGCGACCCATGAGATCCCCGGATATGTTGGCAGTAAATTCGGTCGTCGGACTATCCGAACACGTAAGTAACCTCGTACTACATTTAACCGATTTACAAGACAAGGTTGGCCTCTAGCAAGCGCCATGTCTTCCCAATTCTCCAGAAATATCCTTACAGGAATAAAGGATCTATATCAGGCGTAGTATACGTAGTATTACGTATTCTATACAGTATCAGATGATCCACGTGCTAGGCCTGGGGCTGGAATTGTGTCTGCCCCGTACGAACAGCACATGTCGGATGTCTGGTAACTAGTCTCTATAATCGGATAAACATGACCTTGTTATTTTATCCCGATGACTGCAGTACTTAAGAGTACTAGTACCGTATCCTACGTGACCATCATCTCCATATGACTGGAGTGACACTTCCGTCTTGACATCACACCCAACACACTACGATTCTCAATATACCCAACATTGGCGTACACAGACCTGTTAAAGCCCTGGATGACCGCAACCAAAGTATATTGATTGTCGCAAGATTAGCGGTGCAAGTCTCAGGTGTAAGACCAAATACACCTACCCTGATTTCGGACTTTCATAGACACATAGTCATACTACCAATGGAATTCCGGGGGGTCTATCCAAAGCGAAGCTGTTTCCCGTACCATCGGTAAAACACAACCTCCTATTACACTTGCATGAGTATCCTATACCCAAATATATTAGAACTATGTCGTTGTGCCCTCACAACGCGCACAAGTGTAATACTAGTCTTTTACGTATTTATCGATATCCAATCTCGATAATACTCTGACTATGGATATTTAATGATTTATCCTTCGTGGACTGATACTGTCTCATATCATTCTCCGTCCAGGAAAAAATCATAGGGACCTCTCATCATTTATACATCTATGTGATCTAATCACAAATGATAAGAGTGCAATCTCCTTTGTCACATAGTTAATTTTTACAACAACACCGTGATCTGTACAAATAGTGACGTTATGGGTCATAATTGTCCAACACGAGGTACGCACTTAATCGGATAGTCCGATAACCGGATTTACTGCCAAATATCATCAGAGGTCTCTTGGGTCGCTTCCCAAAGATTCACCGATGACAGTTAACTTAAACTAGAATTGATCTGGATTTATTTAGAGAGAGAAAATTATCTGGGATTAATTGAGGCTTTATTTATTCTGGGATTAAATGTGTTCGGAAGAGAGAGAACACGATTAATTTGGAATTAATCGGTAAAATAAATTTAATAGTTAAATTTGATTTTTCTATTTAATTTATTTGCTGGGCTAAATTAATATATAGGATATATTAATATGAATTGGATTTCATTACGAAATTAAATTTGGACTTAATACGAGCGAACGGATTAATTAGAATTAATTCGTAAACGGCATTCGTAATATATTTACGAGGCGTCGTCATTTAATTAATTAGATTTAATTATTTAGCTACGGAAATTCGTTTAATCGGATTAAACGAATCCGAACCGCGTCAAACATTCGTGGAATCCGTTTGAATTTTGAATTCAAATGTGGGGCCCACTTCATGTGGTAGTTGGGAGGGTAGTTGGCATTTATGCCAGCCACCAACTTTCCAACTACCTTGGAATGGTTTTGGTGAAACCATTTACCCAACCACATTGTTTAGGTAAAAGGGTAAATTGGTTTTACCAAAAGGCATCTCTCTCTCTCACAACACACACTTGACACAAGTAAACCCTAATTGATTTAGCAAATGGGCGTGAGCTTCATCCTTGCTATGGGCGTGAGCTTCATTTCTCCTCTCTTTGATTTTGTGGCAAAATCAACAAAGCTAGCACTTGTAGAAGTCGTCTAAGGTGATAGGGAAACCAACTCAAAGCTTGGAATCAACACAAAGGTTGGATCTTGGAGATCTTCATTCACAACTCAAAGCTTGGAATCAACAAAGGAAGGATCTTGGAAACCAACTCAAAGCTTGGAATCAACAAGGAAGGATCTTGGAGATCTTCTTCTCAAAATTTTAAAAGCTCAAATCCATTCAATGTAAGTAATTCCGCAACTTATAAAGAATTTATGAACACATTTTCTTGCTTATTAGATCCTTGGCATATTCTAGGAACACTAACGGTGTTTGCGGGCCCACTCGCATTTCGAATCGAGTGGGGCCAATAAGTCACATCTAGCGTCAAATCACTAGTCAATCAAGTGATGGAAGTCACATCACTTTGAGTTATGTGATGTCTAGTCACTTTTGATGTGAATAGTGATGGAGGTGGTTGTGAGGTTTAAATGCCATTTATCTTTTTTGGAATTTGGTATATGTTTTGAATTTTTGGAAAATCATTCACAACTTTTCACAAATAACACACAAACTCTTCTCTCTTCTCCTCTCTTCACTCTCTCGGCCAAGGGCCATTTTTCCTCTCCATTTTCTGCAAATGTCGAGAGCTTGATGGAACAAGGGAAAGATTTGCGGCAAATTTTTCCGAGGTGCTAGCACACTTTATGGGTCTTACAAAAGTGATAGGGAAACCCACCCGTGGGCATGGAATGCACACCAAGCTTGGAGCTTGAAGGACCGAAAATTGGAGCACAAAAAGGGGAGCAAAACCGTGAGTTCATAGAGTAAAGCTTGAAGATTTTGTCGTTCCTCGCATCGCAAAAGCCGATCATTGTAAGTATGATTCCGCCATACTTTTATGAGTATTCACACATGTTTCTATGCTTGAATTGATCTTGGGACTAATCTAGAAACCCAACAGTATCCTCTGACATACGTGAGCGAAAGAGCTTCTTTTGCAATTTGTACTTCTAAGATCTACGATATTATCTATGGAGATCTTTAATTTCATCATCATGGTACAAGGATCTAATCATTATTTTGACGACGGAATTAAAGAGTCATTGCATTAAGTAAAAGGATTGAGCACTAAAGTTATCATTACATGAATTTTCCAA